>JAVBHU010000651.1:0-17642 GCA_034768395.1 Linum lewisii | reverse complement strand
TAAATCGACATATTGCACAAAATACATCTTTATGCTTGATCGGGTTTCCAAGAAACCCCAAATTAAAGAACGGTATGAAATCAGTAATGATAGCTCTTAAAAAAACTTTTAAGTTTAAAATCATATTTTATAAAAACGGGGAAAAGAAAGACTTTGGATATAAACAAATAATTTTTTAATAGTTTGTGTTAATTTTTAAAAAAAAAATATATTCCAAGTTTGGAAAGGGTAATGTTAAATAAAGTAAAAAAAAAAAAAAACTTAAAAATGTGGTCTAGATTGGGAACCCCAAACTGCTATTTAGACTTGGGTGGCACCAACCCGTAATCCTTCCACTCCCCTGAACGAGGGGTGTCGTTCCACTACCTTGTTTTGTGAACTTTGGCCTTGTTTTTTAGCTAGGTCAATTTTTTTTTTTTTTCTAGACCTTTGATTTTTCTTTTCTTTGATTCTTTTGTTTTTTTCTTCGATGGCCACAGCTTTTTCTCACAATAAAAAACTTAAAGAAAGGTAGAAGATTAGAACAAACACAATTGAAGCTATTTTGGGGTTTTTTTCTGAAATTGAAAGCAACGAAAACTTAAAGATATGAATCCAAGCAAGAACCTGGAAACTGGATAGATGTGGTCCAAGAGTTGAACCGTGCTCTGATACCAGTTGATGCGAACCGCCTTCTCCAGGAAGGGATCGACTCAACACCCAAAACTATATTATAAGCCCCACGAGAACCTAACCTTTGAAACCGCGGAGAACCCTTGAAATCCACTAAGTATTGACTTAGGAACCCCAAGGTATTCGGTCGAGTTGGTGCCACACACAAAGGATGATTGCCTTTGATGATAAACCAAAACCTTAAGCTAAGCAAAAACGAGCAAAGACTTGAAGAAAAAAGAACAGAGTTCTGAAATTTTCATTAATCAATAATCTGTCTTACAATGGTGGCCGAGGCCTCTATTTATAGCTCAAAGGTGGCCTAGGCCGGTTCCAACTCTAAAAAGGAAAAACTAAAATACTCCTAAAAGATAGGCCGAGGAAACTATTAAAATAAACAAAGTTGTCCGAATATCAAACTCCTAAACCGGCAAAATTGAGCAAAACCCTAATCCGGGCGGATTAGGGCAAATCCGGCTTTCCTTGTCCGGATGGGATTGGGAAACCTTCGGGCGCGGGCAGGAGTCCGGACGCGGCTAGGAAAAGGGCCTGGAACGCGCGCGGTGGCATTTCCGTAATTACCGCAGGTTCCGGGAGACCGGGTGGTCGGGTGGCATCCTTCGGCTGTGGTGACCGGCTCGGCATCATTCGCTCCGGACCCTGATATGACCCGGCCTAGCTACCCCAGTAAACACCAGTACCCATGCACGCCACCAGAGTCCCCCGTGGGTAGCAAAGCCCTAGGGCCATACAAAAAGCGCCTAGCATTGAGGGCAGGCTACTTACGAGCTCTCAAGCCCAGAAATGAACTGAAGAACAAGCTCAGGTCTGCCCCAACGGAAGGAAGGCACCCCGAGATGGAAGGGAGTTCCAGGCCATGTTACTGGCCGAGAACCTAAGCCCTAGACCAGGAACTGAGTCTCAGCCTTTCCCTAACTTCCCCTCCATGATCCCCCAAGTCAAGCACACGCCAAAAGCCATCTGGAGAGAGTTCTGGCGTACAGAAGACAAGAGGATTCAAGAATATGTGGCCAAGACAGGTTGGCTTCCTAAGGACACTGCCCCGGCCCCGGCAGATACGGACAACCAGCCCCTGCCCCGGATAACCCTGCTCAACACCCAGAATCTGGCGGACAAGTTGATGCCAGAAGGTTCAGGAGGACAGAAGACTTGGAGAGAACCCCACTTGTCCGAGGAAATGTCAAGCAGAAGGCCAGAACAGCCCGACATCACCAAAACCCTAGCACCGGGTTCGGAGTGAATGATGTTGGGCCGGTCATCAGAGCCGAAGGACGTCACCCGACCACCCGGTCACCCGGAACCAGCGGTAATTACAGAAATGCCACCGCGCGCGTTCCAGGCACTTTTCCTAGCCGTGTCCGGATTCCTGCCTGCGCCCGGAGGTTTCCCAATCCCACCCGGACAAGGAAAGCTGGATTTGCCCTAATCCGCCCGGATTAGGGTTTTGCTCGATTTTGCTGGTTTAGGAGTTTTAATTTCGGACAACTTTGTTTATTTTAATAGTTTCCTCGGCCTATCTTTTAGGGTTATTTTAGTTTTTCCTTGTTAGAGTTGGAACCGGCTTTGGCCACCCTTGAGCTATAAATAGGGGCCTCGGCCACCATTGTAAGACAGATTATTGATTATTGAAAATTTCAGAACTTAGTTCTTTTCCTTCAAGTCTTTGCTCGTTGTTGCTTAGCTTAAGGTTTGGTTTATCATCAAAGGCTATCATCCTTTGTTTGTGGCACCAATTCGACCGAATACCTTGGGATTCCTAAGTCAATACTTAGTGGATTTCAAGTGTTCTCCGCGGTTTCAAAGGTTAGGTTCTCGTGGGGCTGATAATATAGTTTTGGGTGTTGAGTCGATCCCTTCCTAGAGGAGGCGGTTCACATCAGCTGGTATCAGAGCACGGTTCAACTCTTGGACCAACAATCTATCCAGTTTTCAGGTTCTTCTACTTGAATTCATATCTTTTAGCTTTCGTTGTTTTCAGAAAAACCCTAAAAATAGCTTCATTGTGTTTGTTCTAGTCTTCTACTTTTCTTTAAAATTTTTGTGAGAAAAAGCTGTGGCCGATCAAAGAAAATTACAAAAAAAGAGTCTAAGAAAAAGAAAAGAAAAGAATCAAGGTCTTCAAAAATAAAAATTTGACATAGCTAAAAAGCAAGGCCACGTTCACAATCAAGGAAGAAGATTAAGTTCAAGAAGAGGGGTTTTTCATAAGTATAGCTAGTAGCTTTCTTAGTAGAACACCCAAATTTGTTTGTCTTGTCATCCCACGACCTAGCATCAAGATTCTGGCCCCTAGAAATCCGAAACCCCTAGGTATAAGGTCTTGTTTTGTGTCATTGGTAGACTTAGACTTCAAAGCTTCGAAGAAACTTGCAACTACTTGAATTGGAATTGTCTTTGTTGTGGAATTTTTAAAGAAAACCCTAATTTGAGTGACTTTAAATTTCATACACGAGTGGTAAGAAAAAGAGTGTGTGAGATTTCTTAGAGTGATTTTGTGAGGTCCTTGTTCAAGTACTAATCATGGCAGATGAAAGGCTTACTGCCATGGAAGCACAACTGACCGCCGTGACTCAAACCCTCACCCGACTGGTCGATCAGATGGGAGCCCCGAATGGAGATGGCCCTCGGCGGCCAAGGAGGAATGAGCAGGAGGAAGATGATGATGTGAGCAGTCTGAAGCTCAACATACCCAAGTTTGCTGGCAAGGCAAACCCTGATGAGTACATCGATTGGGAAAGGAGCATGAAAGACTTCTTTGAGTGCCATAACTACTCCGAGTGGAAAAAGGTAACCCTAGCCACACTAGAGTTTACTGACTTTGCTGCTTTATGGTGGGCACAGCTCAGAAATCAGATCAGGAGAGAAGAAGAAGACCCCATTCCTAGTTGGAGGAGTCTTAAGAGGAAGATGAGAAGAAAGTTTGTCCCGAGCAGTTATAATAGAGATTTGCACGACAAGCTTCAACTTCTGAGGCAAGGGAACATGTCAGTTGAGGAGTATAGTCAGGAGATGGACATCTTGGTCACAAGACTTGATCTGAGTGAAGATGTGGATGCCAAAATAGCCAGGTTCACTGGAGGGCTACGAAGAGAGATCCTACACCAAGTCAACATCCTAAACTTTGTTGACTATGATGACTTGGTAATCACGGCTATTAGGGTTGAGAAAGAATTGAAGAATGGGCTTGGAAGAAGGGCTGCTACCCCGCCACCAATCAATGCCCCTGTGAGAGGAGACAGGAGTGCCGGACACACTCCTTATAGGCCAAACCCTAGCAGGAATTCTGGACCGAGGCCAAACCCTAACCAAGGGTCGGCATCACGGGTAACACCTAACCCTAGCTCTAAAATTCCTACTACTAATGCCCGGCCTAGTGCCATTGTGTGCTTCAAGTGTCAAGGAAGGGGTCACATGGCAAGGGAATGCTCTAACACCCGAGCCATGGTGCTTAGAGAAGGAGAAGTTGTGACGGACGATGAGGAGGAGCCAATTAATAAAGAAATTGAGGAAGAGTCCAGTGAAGGAGAAGAAGTTGATATGGAAGGCTTAGAAAAATTTTCAGCCTTCAACAGCCGAGTGATCACCCCGGTCACACTGACTGATGCCGAGCAGGCCTGCCCCGGACCAGCGCCGGACCTGCCCCGGCCCAACATCACGACTGCCCTGGAACATTCTGTCCGAGCCGAATGATGCCAGTCGGCCTACCCCGGGATTTTTGAACAATCCCTCGGCCAATTTTAGCCTGAAGATAGAAGGAGGACTCATTGACGACCTGACGCAGAGCGCCGGCCCCGACGGCCACCCGGCGGCCCCGACGGTCATGGAACCAAAGGCCACCCGTCCCGAGGTTCAATGGGAAATCATCTCCCAACGGATTTTAAAAGCTGTCCCGAGCCAAGAAGATCCAGAAGCGGACTCGGACGAGGATATGAGTGAGGAACCCTCGCCCAGCAGCTCCCCGAGCCTTAACATCACCGTTAATGGTATTTCAGAAGAGGAAGAAATGGAGACTGAGGGAGAAGATACAGACGAATCTGAGATTTGGTCCTTACCGACTCAAATGACGCCCCTTGGACCACTGACGAAGCTGAGTCATCCCCGACCTTAGCTAACAAGATTGCTGAAGTTTGGGAAAGAGTAATGGGATCCGGAAAAGGCCCCGAGATGGATTTGGGGACAAATCCCAGTCAAGAAGAGGGGGATGATATGACCCGGCCTAGCTACCCCAGTAAACACCAGTACCCATGCACGCCACCAGGGTCCCCCGTGGGTGGCAAAGCCCTAGGGCCATACAAAAAGCGCCTAGCATTGAGGGCTGGCTACTTACGAGCTCTCAAGCCCAGAAATGAACTGAAGAACAAGCTCAGGTCTGCCCCAACGGGAAGGAAGGCACCTCGAGATGGAAGGGAGTTCCAGGCCATGTTACTGGCCGAGAACCTAAGCCCTAGACCAGGAACTGAGTCTCAGCCTTTCCCTAACTTCCCCTCCATGATCCCCTAAGTCAAGCACACGCCAAAAGCCATCTGGAGAGAGTTCTGGCGTACAGAAGACAAGAGGATTCGAGAATATGTGGCCAAGACAGGTTGGCTTCCTAAGGACACTACCCCGGCCCCGGCGGATACGGACAACCAGCCCCTGCCCCGGATAACCCTGCTCAACACCCAGAATCTGGCGGACAAGTTGATGCCAGAAGGATCAAGAGGATAGAAGACTTGGAGAGAACCCCACTTGTCCGAGGAAATGTCAAGCAGAAGGCCAGAACAGCCCGGCATCACCAAAACCCTAGCACCGGGTCCGGAGCGAATGATGATGGGCCGGTCATCAGAGCCGAAGGACGTCACCCGACCACCCTGGTCACCCGGAACTCCCCGGTAATTACAGAAATGCCACCGCGCGCGTTCCAGGCACTTTTCCTAGCCGTGTCCGGATTCCTGCCCGCGCTCGGAGGTTTCCCAATCCCACCCGGACAAGGAAAACCTGATTTGCCCTAATCCGCCCGGATTAGGGTTTTGTTCGATTTTGCCGGTTTAGGAGTTTTAATTTTGGACAACTTTGTTTATTTTAATAGTTTCCTCGGCCTATCTTTTAGGATTATTTTAGTTTTTCCTTGTTAGAGTTGGAACCGGCCTTGGCCACCCTTGAGCTATAAATAGGGGCCTCGACCACCATTGTAAGACAGATTATTGATTATTGAAAATTTCAGAACTTAGTTCTTTTCCTTCAAGTCTTTGCTCGTTGTTGCTTAGCTTAAGGTTTGGTTTATCATCAAAGGCTATCATCCTTTGTTTGTGGCACCAATTGACCGAATACCTTGGGGTTCCTAAGTCAATACTTAGTGGATTTCAAGTGTTCTCCGCGGTTTCAAAGGTTAGGTTCTCGTGGGGCTGATAATATAGTTTTGGGTGTTCAGTCGATCCCTTCCTAGAGGAGGCGGTTCGCATCAGACCCCGTGCTAGGGTTTTGGTGATGCCGAGCTGTTCTGGCCTTCTGCTTGACATTTCCTCGGACAAGCGAGGTTCTCTCCAAGTCTTTTGGCCTCCTGAATCTTCTGGCATCAACTTGTCCGCCAGATTCTGAGTGCTGAGCAAGTTGTCCGATATAGGGGCTGGTTGTCCGCAACCGTCGGGGCCGGGGCAGTGTCCTTAGGGCATTTGTCTCCAGTGTGGGATTTCTGTCGACCATCCAGGGTCAGCACTGTGCATCCTTCTCTGATGAACCTCTGGTCCAGCTCTTCATGCTTGGCTCGACTCATCGCCTAGTAGCTGTGACTCGTGTCTTGAAGGCTTGACTTGGCTCGGTCAAGGGCAGGTCTGGTCGGGTCCAGGGCACCGGGGGTTCATCATTCCCCTCTTCTTGAGGAGGATTCGTCCTCGAATTGGTTTCTACAAAGTCATCATCATAGAAAGGAGTTAAGTCAGCAACATTGAAAGTAGCACTTACACCATAGGTGTTGGGCAAATCTAAAACATAAGCATTATTGTTGATCCTTTCAAGGACAGTGTAAGGTCCATCTCCTCTTGGCAGCAACTTAGATCTCGTTTGCTCAGGGAACCTGTCCTTCCTGAAGTGAATCCACACTTGGTCACCAGGTTGGAAGATTTTCTCCTTTCTTCCACGGTTTGCATTCCTTAGGTATTGAGCTGTCCTTCTTTCGATGTTGGCTTTGGCCTTCTCATGAAGCTTTCGAACGTACTCAGCCTTGATGTGTCCATCTGCATCTAGAAACTCATGTATAGGCAATGGTGATAAATCCAATGGGGTTAGGGGGTTAAAACCATAAACCAATTCGAAAGGTGAGTATTGGGTGGCTGAGTGGACAGATCAGTTGTAAGCAAACTCTACATGGGGTAGGCAGTCCTCCCAAGTCCTAAGGTTGGATTTGATGATGGCTCTAAGCATTTGGGATAGTGACCGGTTGACCACCTCGGTTTGGCCATCAGTTTGAGGGTGGCAAGTAGTGGAAAACATAAGCTTGGTTCCTAGTTTAGCCCACAAGGTCTTCCAAAAGTAACTTAGGAATTTTGAGTCTCGGTCAGAAACTATAGTCTTAGGAATGCCATGAAGTCTAACTATTTCTCCAAAGAATAAGTCAGCTATGTGGGATGCATCATCACCTTATAACATGCAATGAAATGAGCCATTTTTGAAAACCTATCTACAACCACGAAAATTGAGTCTTTGCCCCTCCTAGACTTAGGTAATCCTAGAACAAAATCCATAGATATATCTACCCAAGGGTGTTCAGGGATAGGCAAAGGAGTATATAAACCAAAGGGTTGAAGGTGTGACTTAGCTCGTTGGCATTTGGCACATTGGTTGATGACCTTCTGATGCGAACCGCCTCCTCTAGGAAGGGATCGACTCAACACCCAAAACTATATTATCAGCCCCACGAGAACCTAACCTTTGAAACCGCGGAGAACCTTGAAATCCACTAAGTAACGACTTAGGAACCCCAAGTGTTCGGTCGAATTCGGTGCCCCAAACAAAGGATGAATGCATTTGATGATAAACCGGTCTAGACAACGATCAATTCCATGATGGTCGAACAGAGAATTGCATAATAATGTAAGAAGAAAACCAAAGTTTTGAGTGTTTATTGCTTTCAAAGTTGTCTTACAATGAGGCTAGACGCCTCTATTTATAGTTGAGGAAAGGAGAACAAGCTCTCATTTTCCTCCTACGAAACTAACTATTAAACTAATAAAAAGAGTCCTAAAAAGGACTGAAATTCGGAGCCTTGTTTACCAAGGAAAAGACTCTTTCCTAAACAAAAACACTAAAAGGGAAAAACTGGAAATTCCTAAAAAACAGCTAAACGGGTTCTGGAATTATGGGCCGAATAAATACCAAACAAATTCCTAAAATTATGATCTTTTTCAGATCCGTAGTAGACTCCATGGGCTACAACTTTCATGTTGGACATCAGTCCAAATTCTGTCTCCAAGTAGCCCATATTCGTCAATCCTTGTCGGACTAGGAATCTGTCCAGAAATCCGGGTTTGGCCCTTGTTCACTTTAGTTCTGGCCCGTAGCTTCTTAGTCGTGGGCTGAACTCTTGGCTCTCCTCCAAGGTTGGATTCTCCTTGATCCTCTCCTCTTGGATCAGGTTCAGGTGGTGGCCTGATCACAGCTCCTTGCATAGGCTTCCTCGGGTCAGCATCCGAGGGGTACTCTTGGGTGCTCCATCCATGCTCTACTAGGGCTTGGCCTAGCTCTATCTCCTTCGATACTTCTCCAAATTGAGCTCCGTTTGTTGGAGGGTGCTCCTGAGACTTCAAGCCATCTAGGCTGCTAGAATTTCCTAAAAGGCACGGGCCAATTGTTGGCCGGTCCAAAAGTGCTTCTCTGTGGCATCCGGGCACGGGCTCGGCTCGGGCGTCGGGCTTAGTTCTCGGCCTTCTTCAATTCTGTCCGGGCTTCATGCATTCTTCTTCGTGCAGCTCTTCAGTAATGTCCACAGGAGGCTTTCAGGGGTGGTGAATGGTCCAGGGCTCGTGACAATTGGTCTTGAGCTCCATTTGAGCACCTGGGCTCGTCCGGGGCTCGTTCCGGGGTCAATCTTCGGGCACCACGCTTTTTTGGCCAGGATCTCTTGGGTCCTTTGTTTCCTGTGCTCCATGAATGTCTCTAGAGGATCCCAGGAGTGGTCAGTACCTTCAGGGCTCGTGGGAATCAGGTCAGGGCCTAGTGGTGGCCCTCGGCTCGGGGCTGGACTTGGCCCTAGGCTTGGTCGGGTGGCCCGGATCACGTCACCTTCTCAACTACTTTCCTCATTCTAGGCCAGTAGAAATGTTCCTTAAGGCAGGCTACAGTTTTAGCAACTCCAAAGTGTCCCATGAGTCCTCCTCCATGAGCTTCCCTTATGACTAGGGTTCGCTTGAATGGCTAGGGTAGCATAGCTTGGCTCCTTTAAATAGGTAACCATTCTGCCTATAATAATCCTCAAACCCTACATGTGTGCAAGACTCAAAGATGTCTTTAAAGTCGGGGTCAGTCAAATATAAATCCTTGATATGCTCAAAACCAATGAATTTAGAACTCAAGGCAGTGATTAGGGCATACCTTCGAGAAAGGGCATCGGCTACCACATTCGCCTTACCTTGTTTGTAGTGGATGATATAAGGAAAGACTCAATGAACTCCACCCACCTTGCATGCTTTTTGTTTAATTCATGTTGAGCCTTCAAATATTTGAGGGACTCATGGTCGGTGCGGAAGATGAACTCCTTAGCCATAAGTAATGTTGCCAAGTCTTCAAGGCTCGAACTAGGGCATACAGTTCCTGGTCGTAGGTGGGGTAATTGAGGGTTGCACCACTCAATTTCTCACTGAAATAGGCAATAGGACTCCCTTCTTGCATCAACACGGCTCCAATTCCTATTCCTGAAGCATCACACTCGATTTCAAAAGGTTTTGAGAAGTCAGGCAGCTTGAGCAATGGGGCTTCAGTGAGTTTCCTTTTGAGTGCTTCAAAGGCTGCTTCTTGAGGTGCTCCCCAATGGAAGAGAACATTCTTCTTAATGACAGCCGTGAGAGGGGCAGCTATTGTGCTAAAGTCCCTCACAAATCTCCTATAGAAGCTTGCAAGTCCATGGAAGCTTCGGACATCAGTGATGTTCTTTGGGGTTGGCCATGACTTGATTGCTTCAATCTTGTCCTCATCAACCCTAATTCATGTAGAGCTAACAACAAAGCCAAAAAACACAAGGTGATCGGTGCAAAAAGTGCACTTTTCCATGTTTGCATACAGTTGTTCTTGTCTTAGGGTTTCTAGGACAGATTTCAAGTGACATAGGTGATCCTCTAGGGTTTTTGAGTAGATCATAATGTCATCGAAATAAACTACTACAAATTTCCCTATAAAAGGCCTAAGGACTTGATTCATTAACCTCATGAAGGTACTAGGTGCATTAGTCAAGCCGAAGGGCATGACCATCCATTCATACAATCCTAGTTTAGTTTTAAAGGCAGTTTTCCATTCATCACCTTCCTTCATTCGGATTTGGTGATAGCCTGATCTTAAATCTATCTTAGAGAAGATTGTTGAACCATGTAATTCATCAAGCATATCATCTAACCTAGGGATGGGGTGTCGATACTTAACTGTGATGTTATTAATTGCTCGGCAGTCGACACACATCCTCCAAGTTCCTTCCTTCTTTGGCACAAGGATGACTGGAACAGCACACAGACTCATGCTTTCCCTCACATAACCCTTGTCCATCAATTCTTCGACTTGTTGCTGGATTTCCTTAGTTTCATACGGGTTTGTCCGGTAGGCAGCCTTGTTGGGTAGTGATGCTCCCGCACAAGGTCAATTTGATGCTCTATGCCTCAAATCGGGGGAAGTCCACTAGGGATTTCCTTGGGAAATACATCTTCAAAATCCTGCAAAAGTGAAGATACAGTACTAGGAAGAGAGGTGTTAGGGTTAGTAATCAAACATTCTTTGTAGAGAATGACCACTAGGGCTTTCCTAGATACTAGGGTTTGTTTGATCTCACTAGGTCTGGCTATCAGGTTTTCTCTCCTCTCAACCTCACTCTTTTGAGCTCTTTGATCCTTAGGATCATGACATTCTGTTTTTGATCTTGCTTCTGTTTTTGAATCTTTTTCTTTTGAGGGTTCACTCTTTTCTTCTCTCATCTCTCGTTTCTTGAGCTCTCTCTCCTTTTTCTCTCGGCTCACCTTTCTCTCTATTTGATCCTTGAGTATCTCAGTAGGTGATAGTGGCTTCAGCTTGAAAGTAGTATCTCCGTGTGTGAGTTGATACTTGTTTGCCCTTCCATCATGTTGTGAGTATCGATCAAACTGCCAAGGCCTTCCAAGTAGGACATGGGCAGCCTCCATGGGAACTACATCACAAAGCACCACGTCCCTGTATCTTCCAATGCTCAAAGGGATGTGTGCTTGTTTGTTGACCTTCAAATCTCCATTATTGCTAAGCCAATGCAGTCGGTAGGGCTTAGGGTGTGCGTGAGTAACAATGCCCAAGCCTTTGACAAGATCTAAGCTCACTGCATTGTTACAACTTCCACCATCAATAACCAAAGTACAAATCTTATTTAAAATCACACACCTTGTATGGAATAGATTGTCCCTTTGCTCCCATCCATCTTCTTTAGGTTGTGTACTAAGGATCCGCGAGAAACTGCTAAAAATTGAATCCGGGGAGGGTGGCCGTCGGGTTCTTGTCCGTCGGGCTCGCCGGGGGGCCGTCGGGGCTGGCGCTCGGCTTCAGGATATCGACGAGGCCTTCTTCTGTCTTCCAGCCAAAACTGGCCGAGGGAATGTTCAAAAGGCCCGGGGTAGGCCGATTGACATCATCTGGCTCGGACAGGGTGTCCGGGCAGGCGTGATGCTGGGCCGGGGCAAAGCTGATGCTGGTCCGGGGCAGACCTGCTCGGCATCAGTCGGCGTGACCGGTGTGATCACTCGGCTGTTGAAGGCTGAAAATTTTTCCAAGCCTTCCACGTTGACTTCTTCTCCTTCACTGGACTCCTCTTCTATTTCTTCATCAATTGGCTCCTCTTCATCATTCGTGACAACCTCTCCTTCTCTAAGTACCATGGTTCGGGTGTTAGGGCAGTCGCTTGCCATGTGTCCCCTACCTTGACACTTGAAACACACAATGGCACTAGGCCGAGCATTAGTAGTAGGGATTTTTGAGCTAGGATTAGGTGTTACCCGTGATGTGGTCTGATGACACTCGATTTGACGTGATTATCAGCCTCATTTAAGCGACATTTCCTTGCTTGAAACGTGGTTTTAGGGGTAAAATAGCGAATATTCACTCAACTACCCTATTTCCTACCGATTTGGTTACTTTGGCCCTTTTTTGGTCTATTTGATGGTTTTCTAGTATTTTTGTGAAAGCACAGGTTTCCGCCATCATTTATGTAGCCACGGACGTGTTCAAGACCTCAAGGAGTGAACCGGAATCGAACCAGAAATCAAACCAGAGTCAGAACCAGAGATCCAACTACCCAGCACAATGTTTTCGCCGAAAACACTATGAAGTTTTCGGCGAAAATACCTTCAGAAAACCCACAGACGGAATGAGCTGAATTGCACTGAAGTTTTCGGCGAAAATACTATAAGTTTTACGAAGCCGAAAAGTTATGAAGAAATCAGCCGACGGAAGCAAGCAATTTTCACAAAGAATTTTTCGGCGAAAATAATCCCTTATTTTCGGCGAAAATAATAGAACAAATCCGGCGACTTAGGGTTTAAGTATAAATACTTAAACCGGCGGCCCAAAGGAAGGGAGGAATCATTATTCATATTTTCACGAATCAGACTTTTGAGAGTCAGCCGACTCTAGGGTCGATAGATAGAGTTTAGAGAGTTCGAAGATCCGTGGAGAGATCGTGACGCCATCCTTCACCTCGGAGAACTCGGAGCTTAAAGTTGAAGTTCCAGGAGATTGAAGCTTCGCGGGAGTCGTCAGAATTAGGTTTTTCAGTTCTTATATGTTCTTCCTCTGTATGATGATCTTCATTGTTGCCTTTGATTCTTCTGTTATCGTTATGAGTAGCTAAACTTGTAGAGCTTAGATTAGATGAACCCTAAGTGACCCAGGGCTTTAAAGCGGTCACGGATCGGCGGTAATTAGATTCAAAGTTCAATCAGTTTCTTTGCATGGTTGTTTTGTTCTTGATTGTTAATTGGCATTAGCTCAAGATTTTGTTGAGGAATACTTTCCTCCTGCAAGAACAACTGCTTATAAAGACCGCATTTCCAGATTCACTCAGAGAGAGGATGCGAGCCTGTATGACACTTGGAATGAATTCCAGTCTCTTCTCTTCGACTGCCCTCACCATGGGTATGAACAAAGGCAGCTGGCTGAATTCTTTACTCGCGGTATGCACGAAGAATCGTCAAAATGGGTCAACACCCTAGCTGGCGGAGATTGCACCGCTCTCACTCCTCAGGATGCTCTTCTGCATTTTGCTGATTGTGCTTCAAAATCTAGAAACTGGGAGAGGCAAATAGAAGGAACCAAGAGTCAGAGCCAGAGTCAGATAAATGTTGCAGAGCAGATCAAGGCAGAAGTTCAGAAGCATCTGCAAGCAGCTGGTATCCCTCTCGACTCTCCGTCAGCTACCGTCTTTTCGGTTAACTGTGGATGGTGTGGATCATGTGCTCATAACGGCGGAAGTTGCCTCAATTTCGGTACAGCAGAAGTCTGGTCTACAGAAGAGATCAACTTCATCGATCAGGGCTTCGCTAATAATCAGAAAGGCTATGCCGGTTACAGAAACTACGTGCCACGGAAGCAGAGCAACCGACTGGTGGATCCTTATTATAGACCTCCGGGATTCATTGGAGGACAACACCAGTTTCAGGCTAAGCCGTACTACAATAGAGATATGGACTATGAGAGGAAGTTTGATCAGATCATGAGCCGACTTGACGACCATGACATTCAGTTAAAAGCTCAAGCGGCACTTAATCAGGGACAAAGAGCTCAAAGTCAAAGAATAGAGGACGCTGTAAACACCATGGCTAGACTTTTTGCTAGCAATCCTCTCCTTAATCCAGAAGCATTTCAAGCAGATTCCGATGCAAGGAGCGAACACGCTCAGTCTATTACCACTAGGAGCGGCAAGCAAACAACTGATCCAAAAGCTCCGGAACCTGACATGATACCAGATACTAGTGCTGCCATGGATATGCCAGAAATAGAAGATATCACAGAAGAGGAAGAAGAAGCACCTGCTCCTCCTCCGCCGCCCAGGGCAGCTCCTGAGCCTGTTCTGGTGCCATATGTACCTAGGATTCCTTTTCCAAAAGCTGCAAGGAGCAAAGCCAAGGATCACGACACTCAGTATAAGAAATGGTACAATGTTCTTAAGACTGCAGAAATCAAGATACCAGTGACAGACGCTGTAGAGATTATACCACCACTTGGGAAGTTCTTTAAAGATCTCGTGAAGAAAGTGAAGAGCGGCGAGGTGTACTCTATCACGCTCACTAATGAATGCGCGTCTATTCTAGGTGCGCCATCTCCCATTCGACAGCCGCCACCACCCCCAGCTAAGTGTCCTGATCCCGGTTCTTTTACATTACCGTGCATTATTAATGGCATTAAAATTGATCGCAGTCTGGTTGAATCTGGTGCTTCTATTAATGTTATGCCTGTCTATTTATATGAAAAGCTGAATCTAGGGCAATTAAAACCGATTACTCTGCATCTCGTCTTAGCCGATAGGTCTGTCAAACGACCTAGAGGTATAATAGAAGATGTAACTGTTTGCTGTGGTCCGTTTACTATACTGGCAGATTTTGTTGTTTTAGATACTCGTGAGTTAGACGGAACACTCATCCTAGGTCGACCTTTCTTAGCAACAGCTGGTGTGAATATAAATTGCAAACAAGGCTTATTAACTCTAAGCGTAGGTCAAGAGAGTGTTGAATTCTGCATTAAAGATAGCATGAGATATTCTGTTGCTCAAGATGATAAATGTTATGCTGTTGATCCCCTAGAGTCGGCCTCGGCCGACTCCTTTACTAATGCTTTATCTAGTGATCCGCTAGAGTTGTGTTTGATTTCAGGGATTGATAATGCGTTAGACGACCCAGAGCAGTGCTTATGGCAAGATGAGCTAGATGAACAAAAGGCGACATTCACACCCATCACTGCGCCTACCCATATCGAGCCAGCATCGAGTCGGATTACTACTTCATATGAGAATCCGCCAGAACTCACTCTGAAGGAGCTGCTGACCACTTAGAGTACGCATTTCTGGGAAAGGACTGCCAGTTACCTGTCATCATCAATGCGAATCTATCTCCCGAGCAGAAAGAGCAACTGATCAGACTACTCAAGAAGCATGTCCGAGCTATTGCCTGGCAGTTGGCAGACATCAGAGGCATCTCTGAAACCTTCTGCAAACATCGGATAGTTGTTGATGAAGAATTCAAACCAGTCAGACAACCCCAACGCCGACTTAACCCTCTGATGCAGGAAGTTGTAAAGAAAGAAGTGCTCAAGCTTCTAGATGCCGGTATCATCTATCCTATTGCCGACAGTCCTTGGGTCAGCCCGACTCAAGTCGTCCCAAAGAAAGGAGGAATCACAGTCATCCCTAATCCAAAGGGTGAACTCATTCCCACCCGAACAGTTACAGGATGGAGAGTCTGCATCGATTATCGACGACTAAATGATGCCACCAAGAAGGATCACTTTCCACTGTCGTTCATCGATCAGATGCTTGAACGATTGGCTGGTCATGAATACTACTGCTTCTTAGACGGGATGTCCGGTTACTTTTAGATCCCCATCGAGCTTGCTGATCAAGAGAAGACGACCTTCACATGCCCGTTCGGTACGTTTGCTTATCGTCGTATTCCTTTTGGTCTATGTAATGCTCCCGCTACTTTTCAGAGATGCATGCTTGCAATATTTGGAGATCTGGTAGAGAATGTGGTAGAGGTGTTCATGGATGACTTCTCCGTCTATGGAGATTCATTTTCAAAGTGTTTGGCTAATCTGAATAAGGTGTTAGCTCGTTGTGAGGAGACCAACCTAGCACTTAGCTGGGAGAAATGTCACTTCATGGTTACAGAAGGTATTGTTCTTGGCCATAGAATATCTAAGACAGGTATAGAAGTCGATCGTGCTAAGCTTGAGACCATTGCCAGCCTACCGCCGCCGACCTCAGTTAAGACAGTGCGAAGTTTTCTCGGTCATGCTGGATTCTACCGGAGATTCATCAGAGATTTCTCCAAGATTACTCTTCCAATGACGAAGCTGCTTGAGAAAGATGTTCCCTTCGTCTTTGATAAAGTTTGTCTTGAAGCTTTCGAGACCTTGAAGACTCAACTGACCACCGCACCGATTCTTACAGCACCAGATTAGAATCTTCCATTCGAGATCATGTGCGATGCTAGTGATTTCACCGTTGGCGCGGTTCTTGGTCAGAGAAAGGAGAAGCGATTTCATCCTATCTACTTTGCGAGGAAGACGCTCAATGATGCTCAGAGAAACTACACTACTACAGAGAAAGAGCTTCTGGCTATCGTTTTCTCCTTTGATAAGTTTAGACAGTATCTGGTTCTTTCACATACCATTGTCTACACAGATCATGCTGCTCTGCGCCATTTATTAGCCAAGCAGGACTCGAAGCCGCGTCTCATCCGATGGATCCTTCTACTCCAAGAATTCGACATTGAAATTAAGGATAAGAAGGGAGCAGAGAACTTAGCAGCAGATCATCTTTCTCGCCTCGAGGAATCACAAACAGGTAAGTCTACTACCCCTATCAATGATTCTTTCCCTGACGAGCTGTTGCGTGTTGAAACGTATGAACAGGTTAACAGCATAGCTATCGAACCCTGGGCAATTCCTCACGCTCAAGATCTGAGTAATGCCGCGATTCAGATGAGCCTTGGTATGCAACTCTAGCTAACTATCTCTCACACGACATTGTACCTCCTGAACTGGATTTCAATGCACGCAAAAAGCTCTTTAAGAAGCCAAGTCATACTTCTGGGATGAGCCATTCTTATACCGCATCAGTCTTGACGGGATGATCGGAGATGTGTCTCTTACACTGAAGCTGCGGACATCATGCGTAAGTGCCATGAAGGACAGTTCGGAGGACACTTTGGAGGAAACCGCACGGCGAGAAAGGTACTCGAAACAGGTTTTTATTGGCCTTCAATTTTTAGTGACTGCGACGTCTTTGCTAGACGTTGTGATGCATGCCAGCGATCAGGTAACATCTCAAACCGTAATGAGATGCCCCAAATTGTTTCTTTAACTGTTGAAATTTTTGATGTTTGGGGGATTGATTTTATGGATCCGTTCACACCCTCCAACGGAAACAAGTACATTCTTGTAGCCGTTGATTACGTTTCTAAGTGGGCTGAGGCTGAAGCTTTACCCACTAATGATTCTAGAGTGGTGGGTCGGTTCCTTACCCGTCTTTTCACGCGTTTTGGTTCACCGCGCTTCATCATAAGCGATAGGGGTACCCACTTCCATGGACAATTCGACCGGGTGTGCAAACGCTTTGGCGTCACCCACCGAATGTCCACAGCTTATCATCCTCAAGCGAATGGTCAAGCGGAAGTGATGAACCGTGAGCTCAAGCGGATTCTTGATAGGACAGTTGGCCGGTCTCGCAAAGACTGGTCATCTAAGCTTAATGATGCCTTATGGGCATATCGAACTGCCTACAAGACTCCTATCGGTACCTCACCGTATCAGCTGGTCTATGGCAAGTCATGTCATTTACCAGTTGAGCTTGAGCACAAGGCATTCTGGGCTAACAAAGAGTTGAATATGAGCTATGCAGTAGCAGGTAATAACCGCCATGACCAGATCGCTGAGCTTGAGGAGCACCGTCTCCACGCCTATGAGAGCACAAAGCTATACAAAGAACGCACCAAGAAAATTCATGACTCTCAGTTGAAGACGATCAAGCAGTTCTACCCTGGAGAGGAAGTGCTCTTATATAA
>JAVBHU010000649.1:2500-17707 GCA_034768395.1 Linum lewisii | reverse complement strand
CCCAGAGCCAACCCTTTTCCCGAGGTTACGGATCCTTTTCCCGCTTCCCTTGCCTAATTTTTCCATCGCCCAGGGGCTGTTCACCTTGGAGACCTGTGCGGTTATGAGTCGAAGGGGCGGATGCCTCGGTCCTCCGGATTTTCGGGGCCCCCGGGGGGGCGCACGGACACCGCCGACGTGCGGTGCTCCCCGGCCCGCTGGCCCCCCCCCCCCTACCTCCGACTGAGTCTTTTCCCAGGGGGGGGGGCCGTTAAAAAAAAAGATAACTTTTCCCGGGCCCCCCCCCCCCCCCCGACGTTCCGGATCCCAAAAGTTCCGTCGCGCCGCGTCCGGTTCAGGAATTTTAACCGTTTCCCCTTTGATGCTCGCGGCGGCGCGCTATCGACGGGTTTCCCCGTCTCTTAGGATCGACTCCCCCTGTGCAAGTGCCGTTCACAGGAACCTTTCCCCCTCTTGGGCCCTTTAAAAGTTTCATTTGAATTTTTGTACTCCCCCAAAAGACTGCACCCAGCGCTCGCCCGGGTGCCCCCTGGGTTTGCACGCCCGCCGCGCCCTCCTACTCTGGGGGGCCGGCCCTTGCCCTGCGGCGGGTGGGGGGTCCCGTTAAGCGCCTCCATTTTCGGGGCTGTTGATTCGGCAGGTGAGTTTTTACACACCCTTAGGGATTTCGATTCCTGCCCCGTCCTGCTGTCTATCGCCCAAAACCCCTTTGTGGGTTCAGGTTAGCGCGGTTGGGCACCGTAACCGGGGTTTTGGTTATCCGCTGCCGTTCTGCTTAAAAAAAATGGCCCATTTGGAGCTTCGTTTCCCATGGAGGGCTCTCGAAGCACCCCCCGTCCTACCTATTTAAAGTTTGGAATGGTCGAGGGCATTGCACCCCCGATGCCCTAATCATTGGCTTTACGATAAACCGGTCGAGTCCAGCTTCCGAGGGAAATTTGGGGGAAAACCGCTATAGACGGTTCGAATTTGTCTTTCGCCCCTATACCCAAGTCGACGAACGATTTGACGTCAGATCGCTGCGGGCTCACCCGAGTTTCCCCTTGGCTTCGCCCCGCTCAGGGGATAGTTACCTCTTTCGGGTCCCGACAGGGATGTCGCACTGAACCCTTCTCAGAAGATCAGGTCGGTGGCGGTTGCAACCCCCAGGGGTTCCCCCCAGTCAGCTTCCCTTTGGTTTCGGGTTTTCTCGCCGTTGACTCGCACAATGTCAGACCCTTGGTCCGTGTTTTAAGACGGGGGCCGAATGGGGACCCCCCCCGGCCCACGCCCCTAGCGCGCAGGGGCTGAGCACGCCCCTGGCGGCGGCGCTGCAGTCCACAATCGGGCGGCGGCATCTCCCGAGCGTTTCAAAGGCCCGGGTTTTGGGCGCAGCCCCAATCGCGTGGTCCCCCCCGGCCCATACGGACCCGGATTGCCCTTCCGCATCGACCCGGGGGCATCCCGGCCCCCCTCCCCTTCCCTCCCCACAAATTTTAAGCACTCTTTGACTTCTTTTTAAAATCCTTTTCATCTTTTCCCCCGCGGGACTTGTTCGTATCTTTCCACCGTATTTACCCTTTGGACGGAATTTACGCCCGTTTGGGCTGCATTCCCAAACAACCCGACTCGAGAAAGCGCCCGTGGTGCGACGGGTGGCACGACGGGGCTCCCCCCTCTCCGGCCCCCTTTTCCCCGGGGATTGGGCCCGGTCCGCGCTGGGAGTTTTCCCCAGACTAAAATTAAAAACGCCGAAGGCATCCGATTCTCAAGGGGGCTTTTCCCCGGTTCGTCCCCGTTACTAGGAATTGAAAGTTTTTTTTTCCTCCGTTATTGTATGCTTAAATAGGGGTTTTTCCCCGCCGATGGGGTCGCAAGTTGGATGGGGCAAATAAAATAAAAGGCCCCCATGGCCCACAAAATTTTCGTGGGCCCAAGGGGGAGACAGACTAAAAGCCCATGTGTCTTTTTAAACCCAAAGTCACCGTGGCGTTCTTGGGGGACACTTTTTCGGCCATCCGTAGGCTCTTACGGGCACTGGGAGGCCAGAACCCGACCTTCCCAATTTTGGGGGGCGGGGCGCTTTGTGTGACACCCAGGCGAGTCCTAACCAAAGGCTTCAGGGAACTTGGTTCAAAAAATCGATGGTTCACGGGTTTCTGCAATTCACCCCAAGTTGCATTTTGTACGTTTTATCGATGCGGAGCGAGTACCCGTTGCCGAGGTCATTTTCTTTTAAAAGTTGGGGGTCGCCCCATCCTGACACCTGACGGGCACAGAGGGGTCGTCCTCGTGTATTCTTGGCGCATTCCGCGCCGGGGTTTTGTTATTTTGTGGCGGGAGCATACTGGTGGTCAAACCCCCCGAGCAAGGCAGGCCTTTGGTGGTGGCTAGGAACCCCAAACATCAGTTCCCCCGATTTAACAAAAGTTCGTGGTCATTTGCGGGGGTTTTTGACAAGGGATCCTTCCGAGGTTCCCTACGGAACTTGTTGGGATTCCCTTCCTCTAAATGTGGGTTCAGGGAATTCTCGCGGTCGCCGGGGGGCCCAAACCACCCCGTCGCCGCGACCCGAAACTTCCCGGACCTTTTAAATTTTTGGGAGCGCGGGCGGTGTGTAAAAAGGGCGGGGAGTAGTCAACGCGGTGTGTCGCCTTAGGGGAATTCCTGTTGAAGACCAATAATTGAATGATCTATCCCCATCCGATGAAATTTAAAAGATTCCCCGACCTGTCGGCAAGGCTTAGGTGTTGAATACATCGTGAGCCCCCGGTGCGGCCCAGAACATAAGGGCATCACGCCCTGTTTTTTGCCAAATTCCTTGGGCCCAAAAAAGGATTCCTCTAAAAAGTGGCCACGGGGGGTGCCTCCGCAAGTAGTTGCAGGCTGAGGGCTCGTTTTTAAGGGAAATTTAACCCCAGACAAATCGCTCCCCCAAACTAAGAACGGCCATGCCCCCACCCATAGAATCAAAAAAGAGTTAGTTGCAACCCTTTATGTTGGACCTGGAAATTTTCCCGTGTTGAGCAAATTAAGCGGGCTCACTCCTGGTGGTGCCTTCCGTAAATTTCCCTTTTAAGTTTCACCCTTGCGCCTACTCCCCCGGAACCCAAAGACTTTGATTTTTAAAAGGGTCCCGGCGGAGCCCAAAAGCAACCCCCCGACCCCCTGGTCGGATTTTTATGGTTGAGACTAGGAGGTATCTGATCGTCTTGGGCCCCCAACTTTCGTTTTGATTAATGAAAACACCCTTGGAAAAAATGCTTTGCGTTTTTTCCTTCATAAACCCAGAATTTTCCCCGACTTGAAAACGAATCCCCCCGTGCCCCCTGTAATCATTCCCCGACCGAAGGCCCAAAACACAATGGGCCCCAAAACCCTGTGATGTTATCCCTGCTTGTTTTCAGAGGTAGGCTGTTGAGCACCAAATTTTTTCAAAGTAACTGCGCGGAGGCACGACCGGCAATTAAGCCAGGAGGATCGCGGCAGAGGGAAAAGAGGCCCGGTGCACAGTGAGGCGGCCCGGCCCGCCCCAACCCCAAAGGTCCAACTACGAGTTTTTAATCAAAAACTTAAATTACGCTTTTGGAGGGGGAATTACCGCGGGCGGGCACCGACTTCCCCTCAAGGGTTTTTTAAGGGGGTTTAGTTGTCCTCTTTCCAATTCCAGACTCATGACCCCGGTTTGTTTTTATTGTCATCCCCCCCGTGTCGGATTGGGAAATTTGCGCGCCTGCTGCCTTCCTTGGATGTGGTACCCGTTTAGGCCCCCTCTGGTCGCCCCCAAAATTCCCCGTCACCCGCCCCATGGTAGGCCTCTACCCCCATGAAAGTTGTGGAAAAAAAAAAATTTAAATGATGCGTCGCGGCACGAAGGGCCTTGGACCCGCGGTTATCTGAATCATAAAAAAAGGGGCAGAGCCGGTTTTGCCCTTTTTATCTAATAATGGCCCCCCCTTTCCAAAAGTGGGGGTTTTGTTGCACGTATTAGCTTAAAATTACTGGGTTTTTATCGATGCAGGTCCCATAAACAAACTATAATGATTTAAGACCCATTCGCATTTTCAGTCTGAATTTGTTCATACTCCCCATGCTGGTTAATCTTTGAGAAAAGTTTGCTCTGGCGGATAACCAGGTAGTTTCCCATTCGGCTTCCTGGCTCGGACCCAAAGCCCCAAAGATAAGGAAGATGCAGTCATAATAAATGAAGGGTGGCCAACCATTGGGATGTAAGCACCAGGGCCACATCACTTCCAGCACCCGGGGCACAAGCGAAACTAGGTATGAAACGCACGAGGGTGAGAGACTGGATGTGGGCCCACGATGTCCCCCAACCCCCCCCAAGGGAGCCAAGGTAAACGGGTTTGAAACTGATAATTCCCCTTCTTGGGTTGGAACACAGGAATCGTTCTCCCCCATCGGGTCGGGGAAGGAGGCAATGAAGAGAGATGTGAGACCCCGGTTCGTGTAAAAGCCGGAGCCGTCCTCCCAAACACTAAAAAAACCATCATGTGATCACGTACAACGTATGACAGCCAGCATCGAGACCCGCCAATGAGCTTAGCTTTGCAAAGCCCACAAACAAGTTCACCAAACGTGCCCATAAAGCACGCTTCCCCGAAAGAAAAAACCCCGAAAAACCCGGACAAAGATCGAAGGGCGTACCCCCAGGCCCCCCGGAACTACCAACGCCGCAAAGGCAACCCCGGAGACGCAAAACCTGGGGAGCCAAACTGCAACGGGTTTACCCTTTTCGGAAAACTCAGTGGAGGCCCCGGGAAAGGGGCCGGAAACACGATAAATTGACCACTAAACTTGAAAAGGCCCCACTGACCACCGAAAGCCCCACCCCCGCGACCAGCCGCGGCGACCCACGGCCCCGGGGCCCGGGCCACCCACCTTGCCCCCTGGGGGGGCCCGGGATACAAACAAATGCTGGGCAGTGGCCAGGGTCAAACGCACGGTCGGCCACCGAGGGGGGTCAGCACCACCCCCCCATAGGAAAAAGCAACTTTTCCCCTTTTCCCCCGGGTGACATCAATATAGCGAGGGTCACACCCCCATAAATCTTCATTTTAAGGGTTTTGATCTGAAATTTTGCAGGGATGTTAAACATCCATAACCCTTCATGTACAAAGTTTATAATTTTTGGATTTGTATTAAATATTTTCGATATTTTTTTTTTTGCTGCTGCACACCGGATGAGGGCCGAGAGCACCGACCGCCCGGATGCAGGGCCGAGAGCACCCGGGCACAGCCCCGGATGCAGGGCGAGATCCCCGGTCCAACCCCCCGGTGCAGGGCCAGAGACCCCGGGCCGCCCCCGGGTGCCGGCCGAGGCCCCGGCCCCCCCCTGCAATTATGCCCGGGGAGTCACGAAGCCCCAAAGGGCCCCAACCCCGCCCCCATGCAGGCCCAGCCCCCAAGCCCAAAGGGGGGGCCCGGAACGCCCCCGGGTGCAGGGCCGAGATCCCCGGGCCCAACCCCCGGATGCAAAGCCGAGGGCCCGAGGATCCCTGCGGGGGCCCCAGGACCGGGGGCCAGCCCTGGCCGGGCGAGAGGGCCCGGGCCACCCCTGACCCGGGCAAAAGCCCCCGGGCCCGCCCTGTGGGCCGAGTCGAAGCCAAGGGTGGATCAGCACGGATGCCGGCCCAGCACCCCCCAACCAAACCTACCACCCCTCCCCCAAACCCCCCCCCCCCCCCCCGGATTTTTCCCGGGGGAGAGTCCCCGGGGCCGACCCAGTCACGAAGCCAAGGGCCGGATGCCGGGCCCCCGTACCAGCCCAAGGGCCCCCCGGGGTACGGCCCAACCCAGAGCCGAGAGACCCCAAGAGCCCCGGGTGAGGGCCGAGTTACGAGCAAAGGACCCCCGGGCAAGCCCGGATGCCGGGCGAGTCACAGAGCCGGAGCGGGGGGCTGAACCTTGTCAAAATGTCAAACCCTTGTCAAAAAACTGTCAAAAACATGTCAATGACACTTGCTAACACCCTAACCACGCCCATCACACGCCCATCACACGCCTATCCACGCCCACGCCCGGGGCCCCCCCGCGCCCCCGCGGGCGCGCGCGCGCGGGTGTGTGTGTTTTTGAAGCAGTGGCAGGAGGTGAGCACGGTCCGGTATGGTATGGCGGCAAAGGTCGGGATATTCGCTTCGGACACCCCCTATAAAAGACCCATGAAGTTTTAAAAAAGCGACCCATACCCAATGCGCGGCGACCAACCCCCGAGGGGGCGGTCCCAATTGCCCTGGTTGCTCAGGACGGTGGCAGTCAGTTCACGGTCGGCCCGAGGGGGTCGGCACCCCCCCCTATAGAGCAAAAAGACCCCCTGAACCCGAAAAAAACCGATGACCACCGAATGCCGACGCCCGGGGATAGCCGGCGGCGACCGAGGCCGGCGGCCCCCTCTTGCCCCCGGTGTGCCCCACGGCGGGGGGCACGTAGTTACGGTCGGCCACGAGGGGGGGTCGGCACCCCCCCCCTATAGGCAAAAAGCAACTTTTTCTTCTCCACGGGTGACATCAATATAAAAGGGGGATACCCCCCCATAAATCTTCTTTTAAAGGGTTTTTATTGAAATTTTGCAAGATGTTAAAATACCATAAAATTCATGGTACAAAGTTTATAAATTTTTGAATTAGTATTAAATATTTCCCCAATATTTTTTTTTGATCTGGAACCGGGTGAGGGCCCAGAGAGGCCCCCAGGGGCCAAGGGAAAACCCCGGGTGCAGGGGCCCAGAGCCCCCGGGGCCCGCCCCGGATTCAGGGCGGAGCCCCGGGCCAGCCCCGGGTGCGGGCCCAGAGCCCCCGGGCCCGCCCCGGGTGCAGGGCCGAAAGCCCCGGGCCGCCCGGATGCAGGGCCCAGGCCTGAGCCAGCCCCCGAGTAGGGCCGGGTCCCCGGGGATCCCGGATGCCGGGGCCCAGATGGCCCGACCCAGACCCGGGGTTTGCAGGGGCCGGAAAGCCCCAAGGGGGGCCGGCCCGGGGCCCCCAAAAACCCCATGTTAAGCATGCCAAACCATTGTAATTGCAAGCTTTTTAATTTTTGGATTAGATAAAAAATTTCCCGAATATTTTGCTTTTTATGCCGACCATGGATTGTCGATCCGTGTCCCTGTCCCTTCTGGCCATGGCCGACTAGGGCGCCCGGATGAGCCCCTTTAAGGGATTGATGGAAAATTCCCCTTGCACTCCTGGATTATTTTTTTTCCAATACATCATTACCGAGGGGAGTGAAGAGAGGGGGGTGGGTTTTTCCCCAAAATTTGGGATCCCCCCCCTTCTGGAAATCGTCTCAAGGAGTTTGATTAAACCCTGCTACGAAAAGAGATGACATAGGGCCAATCCCCTATGCCAACTTTTCATCAATAGTTGCATGATGTTTTTGGCGTGGGGTTGTGGTCAAGATTCTACACTCCCAAGGTTGTTATAGGGACCCTCGACGGCCCTGACACTTTAATGTTTTTTTCTTTAGTTAACCCCCTTGTTGGACCCTTGTGTAAATTTTTGGGTGTAAGAAGGGTTGCAAGGGGGGGGGGCGAATCGGAGGACATGGGGGTGAATCTCGTGGATCGTGGCGAAGGCCCCTTGCACTTACAAACCCCCTGGTATTTAAGTCGTCTGCAAAGGATTCTTTCACTTTCTCGGGGGAAATCATAACAAAGGGGGCCCCCACAAACTCTTCCCTATGGGGTTGGCCAAGAACGTGCCTTTGGGGGCCGGAAGGCCCCACGTGGTCGGGAAACGGGGAGCGAACGAGGGTCGGTGCCGCCCCGGTTGACTTAGAGGCGTTCAGTATTAATCCAGCGCACGGTTGCTTGCGCCCCTGGCTTTTCAACAAGCGCGATGACCAATTGTGCGAATCAAAGGTTCCTCTCGTCTAGGTTGGATTATGTGCGACGCGGGGGCATCGAGGGTAAAAATAAACCCGTCTCACGCGGTCTAAACCAGCTGTTCCCCATTGGTGGGTGAACAATCCAACACTTTGGGGAATTTGTTCCAAAAGTAGGGGAAGAGCGACATAAAGATCAAAAAGCAACGTGTATGAACGCTTGGTGCACAAGCCAGTTATCCTGTGGTAATTTTCTGCACCTTAGTTAAAATTCCAAAGGTCTAAGGACGTGGGCCGCTTTCACGGTTCGTATTCGTTGGAAATCAAAAATAAAAGAGCTTTTCCCCTTTTGTTCCACCGAGTTTTTCGGGTTCTCTTTGAGTCTCTTAGGACATGCGTTATTTTTTAACAAAGTGCCCCCCCAGCCAAACCCCCCACCTGCAAGTCTTCCCCCCGGATGGGCCCGCCAAACGGCCTTTGGTCCAAAGGAGGGGCGTGCCCGCCTCCGATTCACGGAAAAAGTAAAATAAGTTAAAGTAGTGGTATTTAAAATTTTCCCGGAGCTCCCTTTTATACTAACCTTCAAGTTTTTCAAAAAAGTCGGATAGAGTCAAGTAACGGGTTTCTTTCCCGTGATTTGCCAACCCCGTTCCCTTGGTGTGGTTTTCCTGGTGTGACGGGGACAGGGGAATCTCGTTAATCCATTCTGGCTCACTAATTAGATGACGGGCATTTGGTACCCTTTAAAAGGGTCATGTTTCTCCCGCCGTTTTTCCCGCGCTTGGTTGAATTTCTTCACTTTGACATTCAGAGCCGGGAGAAAATCCATTGGTGAGCATCCCCAAGGACCATCGCAAGCTTTTTTTTTTAATTAAAAAGTCGGATTCCCTTGTCCGTACAGTTCTGAGTTTGGGTGCGACGCCCGGGGGGGGCCCCCGGAAGAGGCCGTTCCCGCCCTCCCCCGGCCCGGGACGCGGCGACCCGCTCTCGCCGCGGTGAGAGCTGAGCAGTCCCCCGAAGCGGGGGTTCAGGGTGGGACCCGGGCCCAGCCCTCAGAGCCAAACCTTTTCCCGAGGTTCGGGGCCATTTTCCCGACTTCCCTTCCCTACTTGTTCCATCGACAGAGGCTGTTCCCTTGGAGACCTGATGCGGTTTATGAGTACGCCCGGGGGGGATGGATCGGTCCCCCGGTTTTCATGGCCCCCGGGGGCGAACCGGACCCCGCGGGACGTGCGGTGTTTTCCGGCGCGGGACCTCCTCCGATGAGCGTTTCCGGGTGGGGGGCCGTTAAACAAAAAAGATAACCTTCCCGGGGGCCCCGGACGTCTCCGGCCCCCTACGTTGCCGTACCCCGCCGGTCCCGGTTCGGGAAATTTTTTAACCCGTTTCCCCTTTCGATGCTGGCGGGGGACGGCTATCGAGGGGGTTTCCCCCGTCTTTGGGATCGACTAACCCATGTGCAAGTCCCGTTCACATGGAACCTTTCCCTTTTGGGCCTTAAAAGTTCTATTTAAATATTTGTACACACCAAGATCTGCACCGACAGCCGCTCCCCCGGGGCTCGCGCCGGGGTTTTTGCAGCGACCGCCGCGCCCCCTACTATGGGGGCAGGCCCTTGCCGCGGGGGGGGGGGGTCGGGCGCTTAAGCGCCATCCTTTTTTCGGGGCTAGTTGATTCGGCGGGTGAGTTGTTACACACTCCTTAGCGGATTTGACTTCCATGACCACCGTCCTGTGCAAATCGCCCCAACACCCTTTGTGGGTTTAGGTTAGCGCGCAGTTGGGCACCGTAACCGGCTTCCGGTTCATCCCGCATCGCCAGTTTGCTTACCAAAAGGGGCCCCTTGGAGCTCTCGATTCCTGGAGGGCTCATCGAAGAGCCCCCCGTCCTACCTATTTAATTTTGGAAGGGGGTTCGGGGATTGACCCCGATGCCCCTAACATTGGCTTTACCCTGACTCGGTCTGAGCTCAGCTATTGAGGGAAATTCGGAGGGAACCCCAGCTACTGACGGTTCGTTAGTCTTTCCCCCTTCCCCAAGTCGACGAACGATTTGCAGTCAGTTGCTGCGGGGCCCCACCAGGTTTTCTGGCTTCGCCCCGTCGGGATAGTTCCCCTTTCTTTCGGGCCCCGAAGGCATGCTCGCACGCCCCTTTAGAGATCAAGGTCGGTCGGCGGTGAAACCCCGAGGGGTTCCCCCCAGTAGCTTCCTTGCGCCTTAGGGTTTTACTCCCCCGTTGCTCGCACACATGTCGACCCTTGGTCGTGTTTCAAGACGGGCCGAAATGGGACCCCGCAGGCCGAGCCC
This sequence comes from Linum lewisii, assembly GCA_034768395.1. Lineage (NCBI taxonomy): Eukaryota > Viridiplantae > Streptophyta > Magnoliopsida > Malpighiales > Linaceae > Linum > Linum lewisii. Next base: position 7,585 of record JAVBHU010000649.1, on the reverse strand, counting down.
GTAGCGGCGGTGCGGTGAGCACGCCGTGGGGGGGGGGCGCTGCGCCCAAATCGGGGCGGCGGCATCCCACGAGCGTTTCAAAGGCCGGGTTTGGGGCCGAGCCACAACCCGCGTCGGCCCGCACCCGAGCCGTTCAAAAAATGGGATGGTTTAGGGGGGTTTGCAAATTTACCCCCAAATATCGTTTTTTGCTACTTTTTTCTCGAGGGGAAAGGGGCCGAGTTTTCCCGTTCCCGAGAGTCTTTTTTCTTTTTAAAAAGGTTGGGGGGGGGCGCCCCTCCTGGAACCCCGGGGGCCCCCGGGGCCCCTGAGGGTTTCGTCCTCGTGTTTTCCCCTTGGGATTCCCGGGGGGGGTTTGTTAGTTTTTGGGGGGGCAAACAGGGTTTGGTCAACCCCCCCCGGAGCAAAGGGGGGCCTTCCCCGTGGGGGACCAAGGGACCCCAAAAAACACCCTTTCCCCCCCTTTTTAAAAACAAGTTGGGTGGTCTTTCCCCGGGGGAGGTTTTGCAAAGCCCTTTTCCCCAGGTTTCCCCCCACGGAAAACCTTTTTTACGATTCCCCTTCCCCTAAATGAAAAAGGTTTTAGTGAATTTCGCGACGTCGCCGGCGGGCGAACCACCCCGTCGCCGGCGACCCCAAATTCCCCCGGGCCATTCAATGGGTGGGGAGCGCGGGGGGTTTGTGTACAAAGGGCAGGGACGTAGTAACGCAAAGGATGACTCGCCCCCTTATTTGGAAATTTCCCCTTTTTGAGTAATTGCAATGATCTATCCCATCAGATGAAATTTAAAATTTTTTCCCCAGCCCGGGTGGCCCAAGGTTACCCGTTGAATTACACGGTTTTTTAAGCCCCTGCGGCCCAGAAATCAAAGGGCTTTACAAAACCTTTATTCCCTAAAACCCCCTTGGAAAAAAAGGGCCCCAAAATTGTCCCTCAAAGAAGTGGCCCCGGGGGGTGCCCCGCTAGCTATTTTGCAGGGGGGGTTTTCTCGTTCTTTAAGGGAAAATTAACCAGAAAATGGGCTCACCAACAAGAAGGGCCATGCCCACCACCATGAATAAAGAAAGGCTCTAGTCTGCAATCCTTATAGGTCTCCCCCGGTAATTTTCCCCCCTTTTGGGGTTGAGCCCAAAATTAAGCCGCGGCTCCCCCCCTGGTGGGCCCCCCTTAAATTTCCCCTTTAAATTTTGGGCCTTGCGCCCCCATACCCCCCCCGGGAAAACCCCCAAAAGACTTTGATTTTCAAAAGGTCCCGGGGAGCCCCAAAAAGCAACTCCCCCGATCCCGGGCGCATTTTTTAGGGTTGGGGCCCTGGGCGGTATCTGATCGTCTTCGAGCCCCCAATTTTTCGTTCTTGGGTTAATAAAAACCCCCCCTTGGGGAAAATTTTTTTGGGAAAGTTTTTGTCTTTTTAAATCCAAGAATTTCCCCTTTTCCGGGGGGGGATAGAAATAGAATCCCCCCCAAATTGTCCCCTTTTAAAATCATTTTTCCGATCCCAAAAGGGCCAAAAAAAATGGAAACCGAAACCCTGTGATTTTTAACCCCCGCTAAATTTTTCAGGCGTAGGTTTGTTTGGGGCACTCTAATTTCTTCAAAAAAGGGCCCCCGGGGGCAGCCCGGGCCCAAATTAAAACCAGGAGCGCATCCCCCCGGGCAAAAGGGGGAAAAGGGACCCCCCGGGGGAAAACCCCTGGGGGGCGGAGGGCCGCCCCAACCCCGGGCCCAAATCCCGAGTTTTTTTAACGCAACAACAAAAAAATTACGTTTTGGGGGTTTGGAATTCCCGCGGGCTGGCCCAAAGTTTTCCCCCAATTGGGGTATTTTAAAGGGGGTTTAGATTGTATTTTTCCCAAATTTTCCGATCAAATGACCCCCGGGTTTTTTATTTTTTGGGCTACCTCCCCCCTTTAAAGGTTTTGGGGAATTTGCGCGCCGCTCCTTTCCCTTGGATGTGGTGCCGTTTCTCAGGCCCCTCCCCGGAAAACAAACCCCAAAATTCCCCGTCCCCCCGTCACCCCCCAAGGGTGGGCCTCTATTCCTCCCATCGAAAGTTGATGGGCAAAAAAATTTTTGAATGATGCGTGGGCCCGGGCACAAAGGCCTTGCGACCCGTCGAGTTTTTCATGAATAACAAAAAAAGGGCGGGAGCCCCCCCTTTGCCTTTTATCAAATTTAAAATGCCCCCCTTCCCAAAGTCGGGGTTTTTTGCACGTTTAGCCTAAAAAATTACTACGGTTTTTCCGAGTAGGGGGTCCCATAAAAACCAAACTTAATGTTTTTAAGGGAGCCATTCGCGTTTCACAGTTGAATTTGTTCATAATCAAATGCATGGCTTAATCTTTGAGAAAGATATGACTATGGAGGATCAAACAGGTAGATTCCCTCATTCGACGCATTCCTGGGGCTCGGAGCCGAAGCACCAAGAAAGGGAAAGATGCAGTAATAATAAATGAATCGAAGGGTGGGCCCACCATTGGGGAAATGTAAGCACCCATGGCCACATCACTTCCAGCATCGAGAGACAAGGGGCACATAGGTCAGAAAGCCCCGGGGTGAGAGACTGGAACTAGTGGGCCCCCACGATGTCCACCAAGCCCCAAGGGAGCAAAGGTAACGGGTTTGAACATGATAATTCCCCTCTTGGGTTGGCAACACAGGAACTCGTTCTCCCCCATGGGTAGGAAGGAGGCAATGAAGAGAGATGTGAGACCGGTTCGATGCTCAAAGCACGGAGCCTTTCCCCCCAAACAATCAAAAAATCATGTGCATCACGTACAAGTATGAAGCGCATCGAGACCCCAATGAGTTGCGTTGCAAGCCCACCAACAAGTTCACCAAACGTGACATCAACGCAGTTAAACACGAAAGAGAAAACAGAAGAACGGACAAAGATCGAACGGGACGTACACCCGGGCCCACCGAGATCCCAAACCACGCGCAGGGGCAACCCCCGGAGACGACAATAAATGGGGAGCAAACGCAACGGTTACATGCGGAAGATCAGTGGAGGCCAGCGGAAGGGCGGAAACACCGAAAATTGACCACTAAACCTTGAAAAGCGGATGACCACCGAATGCCGACCGCCGGCGACCAGCCGCCGGCGATCCGACGGGCCGCGGCCGACGGCCACCCACTTGCCCATGGGTGCCCTGCGGATACCAAGCATGTGCCAGGGACAGTGGCCAGGGTCAAGCGCACGGTCGGCCACGAGGGGGTCAGCACCACCCCTAAGAGCAAATAGCAACTTTTCTCTCTCCCACGGGTAGACATCAATATAGCGAGGAGTCACCACCCCCATAAAATTCTCATTTTAAGGAGTTTTGATCTGAAATTTTGCAGGAGATGTTAAGCATACCATACCATTCATGATACAAAGTTTCATAATTTTTGGATTAGTATTAAATATTTCGGAATATTTTTCTTTTGCTGGCTGCACACCGGCTGCAGGGCCGAGAGCACGGACACAGAGCCCGGATGCAGGGCGGAGACACGGACACAGCCCCGGATGCAGGGCCAGATCCCGGTCAACCCCGGATGCAGGGCGAGAGACCGGGCCAGCCCGGATGCACGGCGAGAGCCCGGCCCTGCCCTGCAACTTATGCCGGGCCGAGTCACGAAGCCAAGGGCCCGAACCAGCCCGGATGCCAGGCCGAGCCCACCAAGCCAAGGGCCCGGACACAGCCCGGATGCAGGGCCGAGATCCCCGGTCCAACCCGGATTGCAATGCGAGGGCCCGAGGCATCCCCCGATGCAGGGCGAGAGACCGGCAGCCCTGATGCGGGCGAGAGACCTGGGCCACCCCCTGATGCGGGCCAAAGGCCCGGCCCTGCCCTGATGCCGGGCGAGTCACGAAGCCAAGGGCTCCGGATCAGCACCGGATGCCAGGCCGAGCCACCAAGCCAAAGGGCCTCGGACACAGCCCGGATGCAGGGCGAGAGACCGGCGCTGCCCGGATGCCGGGCGAGAGTCCGGATCCCGAGCCGAGTCACGAAGCAAGGGCCCGGATGCGGGCCAGCTACCGAGCCAAGGACCCGGATGTACGGCCAAGCCACAGAGCCGAGAGACCCGAAGAGCCCGGATGCAGGGCCGAGTTACGAGCAAAGGACCCGGACACAGCCCGGATGCGGGCCGAGTCACGAGCGAGAGCAGGGGTGCATGACACCCTTGTCAACACCTTGTCAAACCCACTTGTCTAACACACTGTCAAACACACTGTCACACTGACACTTGCTAACACACTGCTAACACACGCCTATCACACGCTATCACACGCCTTCACAGCCCACGCCCGGCAGCCGCGCGCCCGCGCGCGCGCGCGCGCGCGGGTGTGTGTGTGTTTATTGAAGCAGTGGCACGGACGGTGAGCACGGTCACGGATATGGTCATGGTCGGCAACGGTCGGAGACCTACTATCAGCTTCGGACACCCGCTATAATAGACCATGAACGCTGAAAAAAGCCGACGATCACCGAATGCCGGCGGCGACCACCGCCGACGGCGGCGGTCCACCAATCTTGCCCCTGGTGTGCTCACGGACGGTGGCCACGCTCACGTTCACGGTCGGCCACGAGGGGGTCGGCACCACCCCCTATAGAGCAAAATAGACCCATGAACCATGAAAAAAGCCGACTGACACCGAATGCCGACCCGGCGATAGCGGCGGCGACCGAAGGCCGGCGGCCCACCCTCCTTGCCCCCTGGTGTGCCTCACGGACGGTGGCACGCTCACGTTCACGGTCGGCCACGAGGGGGGTCGGCACCACCCCCTATAGAGCAAATAGCAACTTTTCCTCTCTCCCACGGGTAGACATCAATATAGCGAGGAGTACACCCCCCATAAAATCTTCATTTTAAGGAGTTTTGATCTGAAATTTTGCAGAGATGTTAAGCATACCATAACCATTCATGGTACAAAGTTTCATAATTTTTGAATTAGTATTAAATATTTCCGAATATTTTTCTTTTGATGCTGGACACCCGGATGCAGGGCCGAGAGCCCAGTGCCAGACCCGGATGCAGGGCCGAGAGCCCCGGGCCAGCCCCGGATGCAGGGCCGAGAGCCCGGGCCAGCCCGGATGCAG
>JAVBHU010000648.1:0-17754 GCA_034768395.1 Linum lewisii | reverse complement strand
AGGGGAGCTTTTCGGTCACGCAGACCCTTAAATCCTAGAGTTTTGGGAAACATTTTTGTTGCCCTTATCCCAAAAAAGGGAATTTGTAGGGGTTTCAGAGCCCCCCGACCTTTTGCCTCGTTGGGGGAATTAAAAAAATTTGTAAAAAGTTTAGCTGGGCCAGGAAGTCTCTCGCCATGTTTATCTGTCCCCCCGGGGCCTTGGGGGGGGTCGGCAATATAGATGCGGTCCTCATTGCAATGAATTTATTGACTCGAAAATAAAGTAAAGACCCGGTTTGATCTTCAAGCTTGACAGGAAGGCTTTGATCATGTTAAGGGAATGCGTTTTGAAGGGATCAAAGAGAGGGGTTTTTCAACCGGGAATGGATTTCTTGGTTTTTCTGTCGCATCCCTCCGCTTGGTTCTCATTCTATTAATGGGAAGCGGCAGGTTTCTTTAAGAGTTTAGAGGGTAAGACAAGGTGACCCCTCCCCCCATTTTTTTCATCTCGGTTTGGAAGTTTTTTCCAAGATGCTCTCGTTGCTCGGAAAGAGGTTTGATTAAAGGCTTCTCAGAACCCCCCAGTAATGAAGGGCAAGTAAACATATTTCTATGCCGATGACTCGTTGATCTTCTGCGATGTTCGGGTCTCAGGTAGGTTTCCTGGCCACCCTTATCTGCTTTCAGTGTGTCTCTGGATTGAAAATTAACTATCACAAGTCTTCTTGACCCCGGTTGGAGCGTTCCTGAGGCTGGTTCTTGCAATATTTTGTTGTTCGCTTGCCTCGCTCCCGACCTCATTTTTTAGGTCTTCCTCTCGGTCGAAGGGTTCTCGGTAAGTTGGGGATCCGAGTGGAAAAACTGGATCGTCGACTTGAACTTGGAAACGAGATTCCTTTCCTTCGGGGGTCGTTTAATCTTATCAAAAGTGTTGTTTTCTTCCATTTTACTATCTTTCTTCTTAAGGTCCTTCATGGTGGTTAAAGTTTTGGGGAAACACATTCAAGTCGCTTCCTTGGTCAGGAGTTTTGATGTTCGACAAGATTCACTGGTCAGTTGGGTTTAGTTAAAACCCTAGGAAACTAGGTGGCCTCGGGTACAGGATTTGAGATCTCTTAATGATGCACTGTTGTGCAAAGTGGCATTGGAATATGCAGTTAAAGGATCAGCTTGGGGCGAGGTTTAATCACTTGAAATGCGGAGTTGGTCCTTCTTCTGGAAACCCTTCATGCCTTTTTTGTTCTGCTGGTCATTTGTTGGAGATGGGTGATCTCTCTCAGTTCCATTTTCTGGACTTACGACATTATTGACCGGGGGGAGGGTTGTGCTCTTTTGGTTTGATTTACGGGTTTTTGGGGGGGTGAGTCTTGTGAGAGATTTTTCCAAGAATTGCGGCAGCGGCCCGGTTCTTGGATAGTCTATATCTAAACATTGTTTTCTTTTGAGAGCGACAAAGATGGAATATTCCGCTAAGATTTCAGTTACGGGAGGACACTTGAGGAATGGGACAAGCTTCTCCTTCACCTGGCATCCATCCCCCGGGAGCGGTTTACTGAAGGCCCGGCCTCCGTCTCGTGGCCGCCTCATTCAAATGGAGCATTTTCGGTTTCTTCGCTTCGTCACATCCTTGTTGCAAAGAAGTTCAAGGGCTTCAAGGACTTCCCCTCAATGTGGTTTGGCAGAAAGCGGTTCCACCAAAGATTGGATGTTTTTGTTGGAAAATCTTCTTCAGGAAAGTGGCGACAATAGACAATTTAAAAAGAAGGGCTTCTCTCTTGCTAACAGGTGTGTTCTCTGCCGTTCAGCTCTTGAAAACTGTAGACCATCTATTTTTTCAGTTGTGCTTTCTCCTCTGAGGTTTGGACTCGCATTAGTTCAAAGCTTTCATCCACGGACCTCACCCCTTTTCGATTAAGGATTTCATTATGGGGTGGAAAGGCTTGAAACTGTTCGACTAGTCTTCCTTCGGTGATGAAAGTCCTTCTTCATTCAGTTTTATGGTTCCTATGGAAAGAGCGTAATGCTGGATTTTTCGAGATGTTTCAAGCTCTTCGACCTCTACGTTTGTCAAGATTTGGTTAGCAATGGGTGATTTGGCTTTTGGCAGATGGTAGTTTTGTTGTGACTGATTTAGTTGCTTGGAGAAGGCTGGTGTTCGATAACGGCTAAATCTCCTCGCACCTATAGGTTCTAGGTTTCTCCTTTGTTTTTCTGCAGCCTTTGTTTTTCTGCAGCCTCTGTTTGGCACCCTTGCTGTTTTCGGTCGTTGATTCGGCTCCACTCCTCTTGATGGAAGGAGTTGGATGTTGACAGGAGCATTTTGCTGCTTTATAGGCCCTGTAACTTGTTTTCATTAGTTGGCTTTCTGGCTTTCCAATCTCAGTATATAATACTCTATTCATATAAAAAAAAAGATATTTTCTTGATCATTTTTCTGACTCCACTGCTGATTCTTACGTAATCATTCAACCATGCCGTTTTTAATTAAAAATGTTTGTTGAAGTGGTTAATTAACTATGAAGTTGTTATTAGTAGTGCACTTCCATGCATGTTATTGGGTGAAGTCCATGCACATTTTATATTCATTATCATATTATGGATTGCTTTAATATATAGTAAGAGGTGGAGTGTTGGATTTTTCATTGTAGTCTTTGCCCCTCTTGGAATGTTTTAAAAATAGGACTAAGCATGTCTAAGTCAACCGTGAAACGATACTTGACAATCATCATTTGGACTGAAATTAGAGACATTGGACGGACAATCAGAGACGAGAAATAAGGATTTGGAAATACAACGAAATTACTCAATCTTGATCCCAAATTCAGGTCGAAAACGATTGGTTTGGATGGCTTATATATTGAATCTAATCGACATTGGCCGAGGTGTTGTGAATTAATTGATAATGGACTTATAAATGTCACTTGAAGTTGAAGCCATATGAGACTCATTTATAGTTTGTGACCCACTTGGCACAAAATCAAGAATTTTACGGATTTAATTGATGAATTCAAGAATTTTTTTTTTTATGAATGGTAGAGAATAATATAATATATCGAGAAACAATTTGTACAACGGAGAGAGCTCCAGCCGATCAAAATAAGTTCAAAGTCAAAAACCGAATTTGCTACGACCCAAAACCCCCAACAGCAGACCCCATAAACAATCCCAAAAGATACCCAAAAAACGCACCTCAAATTACACAAGAGGTAGATAACCCTTGTACAGAGGCGACCAAAACCCGAGCCATCCCCACCTACATCCCCAAAAGAAATCAACCGGGTCTGATGCCAAAAAGAATTCAAGAATAATTATTACGTTATTTATACAAAGAATGAGTGACAATAGGTTGAATGATTGGTATTAAAGATATTATGAAATTATCTTCCAAATATGAAAATCATTGAATATGTATTAAGAAATTATATACTTATTTTTAATAAATGAAATTTTATTAAAAAATGACTCAGTAGTGTCGAATAATGCAAGAGGATACCCAAAACACACAAAAATCAGGCAACCAAATCATTGTCTACACATACTAAGCTTTGATCCAAAAAAATTGGCAAATGCAGGGGCGAAGCCACAGGATGTCTATCCGAGTTTTATAGTTTTGTGTACAAAAATACATAACAATGTATATTGTTGGTGACATCTAGTAGGTGAGAGGTTACTCCGCTGGCGTCACGTCGGTTGTTTGACCACCGTTAGTGCACACAGTAAACATCGTGAAGAGGCCATGGATTACATGAAATCGTGTTTGGCTATTCTTCATGGGTGGATTTTTCATGTGAGTGTTGTAGTGGCTGACATAGTGATGTATGCACCAACGCCATACCCATCTTCTCCCACAACCTCTATAGACAATCGCAGATCGACATGGTCTGATATCACACAGACCCCGGGTCTATCAATGATTAGAAGTTGAATGCAATTGAATGACCACTTCCACATGTATCAGAACTTTCTTTGTCGACAATCAGTGTTGACCTAATCTCTGACCTCTTCACGACGTTAAACTCCGAGCCACTAATGGCGATGACTGGTGACACGGTCGGTACAACGTCAGCTGAGTGTCACCATTGACTATATCTGAACATATTAGAACAATGTACCACCGGCAATACATTATTACGTAATCATGTCCACAACACTACACAATCCGGTGTCTATCCTGGCCTCGGGCCTAGAATTCCTAGAACCAATCAGGAGCTCGACGGAATTTCAGCACCGGCAGGATAACGTAACAGAAACTATAATACCATAATAGTTCATATAGCTGCATGTGCCTCTTTGTCAACATTAAAGTACTTGTGTTGAATTTTGCAACCATATCTTCCTTCTTTAGGCCGATCAACGATGCTACTCTTAACTCCATCTTTTCCCGATCAAGATCTAGTTAGTATGTAACAAACTATCTCGGACTAGAGATGAGAAACTCGATCCGATTGATCGGGGGCTCTTCGATGCATTACTCGGACCACGTGTGTAAGCCTGAGACGGTGGCAAAAGTCGGGTAGAGCCATGAGTATTTGCAACAGCGAAACTAAGATAGTAGGAGATGATCTTGAGGGAATTTTCAAGAGGTAACACTGAAGAAAATTTTTTATTTTGAAAAAATTGACATAGATTTCATCGTTTTAAAAAATGGTGAGACTCTGAGTAGTGACCTAGGTTGGCCCATTCCAGTTTCTCTATTGGGTTATTGGTTGATTTGGGTTTTTTTCGAGCTTAATGGGTTATTAAAACAATAAAAAGTTGGGGTTTTGGCCTTGTTGGGTGCTAGTGGGGGATTTGGGTGGTTTTGGTAGGGTTTGGTACGGGTAATTACGCATAATTGATTATATTAATAGAACTAAGTTGGATATGTTTTTTTGACTCAACATGCTGATAAGGCGATTCGGCCAAAAAGATTGTCTAAGATAATTTTGTACGATTTTGAGACGTATGACGTATGGATGATTTTGTACAAACCCAAACGGAAAAAACTACCCGATTGTTGGTATTATCAAAACTGTTCAAATTTGGACAATTAGACGATATTACGCCGAGTCGAGAACTCAATCGTGTGATCGCTTTCAGTGGTAGGTTTTCGATTTGGATACACGATTTTGGTTCGGTTGGGCTTGTGGCCCATTACCCTACTAATCGTGCATATGAACTGCCCATCTCCCAACCTAATTTTCATGGTTGATATATTTATTTATGAATAAGAAACTAGCTCATTTATTTAATGTTTCAAACTCAATCACGTTCGTTGCTTATCCACCACAAGAGCCCAACGGCTGATCCTTGTGCAACGTAAGCCCAACTTCTCTCCTCATATCTAGATCTTGGCCCACAGGAAGAGACCCAATCAAACCCTCTAACCAAAGAAGCCAAAATTAACGGTAGTTGCCTAACCGCCACGGGTAGCCGGGGAATCCTTCTACCCGACCCGAATGGGAGAAACTCGAAATCCCTCCCCTTGAAGTCCGCTCTGGTTGACCCGTCAAGAAAACGTTCTGGTTAAACGATAACGGGTCAACCCAGACTGATGGGTCACGCCCAATGGCCCAGACGTTGACGATGATCTGGCTATTTTTGGGTATTGTGTAGTTCATCACGTTACAGGTCTCTTGAGCTCGATGAGGGATCAAGAACGGGGCAGGTGGGTGTAGTCGTAGTGTCTCCTTTATGCACGCGTTTAGGAACAGTAGTTTGTGATTGTTGGATTCGGTTATCGAGGTTGTCATACCTATTTCTCTAGTTAACTCTTCTCGGACCCTTGTCATCACTTCTTTGTCGTTGAGTAGCCCGCCATTGCCCATTCTATTGTTGTTGCGGTCGTATCTGTTCCTGCAGTTAACAACTCCTGCGAGTATAACTATGTCACCTATCAAAAATACAATCTTTTCAAGTAAAATCGAAACGTTAAGCAGAAAACCGAAACAGGTATGAATTAAATGATGACACCTACCAAGAACAACCATTGATCTTGTTATCATCAAATCCATTTGCTAGGAAAAACATCCAAGAAATCTTCTTTGGGAAAATCTCCACCGTTCATAATTCCAATCGACGGATTCCCTTCCTTTCCTTGACATAACAATCCCAAAGGGCAAACATCTTTTGGAATGAATCCAACATCTTCTTCTTCATACCTTGAGGATCAAACCTTTCCAAAAATGGGTAAAAATCAGCCACGTTTGGAGTAACTCCAACCTCCATCATTTCCCTAACATGACTCTTCAACCCATCTTCAAAACCACAAATCCTTGGAGAAGAATACTTTACACAATGAGTTGAAAACCGTGGTGAAACACAATTTCCCCAATGTTGACCACCCCACCTTGCCTCTCCAACAAGTAGTCAACCATTTCTCTCACTTTCTTCTCTCGGACGACCACTGGGCCTCGATCGCTTTTGGCGAAAACAGCTCAGTCTGGCACAGGGAGCGGAGTGACTTCCACCCGTCTGTGCCGTGGGTGCCCAGACAATTGCTCTTTGATCAAGACGTTGAGTTCAAAAGGATTGCTCTTGGACAGGTAGCGAGCTGAGAAGATGCAGTTTGTGGGTTTGAGGATTTGGGATGCTGACATGGGAGATGAGGCAATGATCATTATCTGAGAGCCGAGTTTTAGGGAGATGAGTGGGCCGTGGGATTGGGCGAATTGGGAGAATGTGATGTGGGGCTTTTGGAGTTGAGGAGTTGTGGGATGTTGCCAAGGATTGGCCATGGTGTTGGGCCTGGTGGGAGGTGAAGTTTCTTGGGTTTGGTTGTTGAATGGAGAAGAAGAAGTGGGAAGAAGAAGATGAAGAAGATGAAGAAGAAGGGATGGTGAAGTGATTTAGGAATGGATTGTATGTTGAAGGTCATTTAGAAGAAATGATGGCTAATGGAGATGTAAGGCTACCTTTTGGGTAGCTTATAAAATGGAAGTTTGTGGTGATAATGGTTCATGTGGATGTAGGTGGTCCATAATGATTGTATGTATCGGTATGGAATGGATATATATCGTCGGTCACCTAAGTTTGGGATTGTAACACCGTGGTCACCTAACTTCTTTTGTAACAGAGCATTTACCTATGTTTGGTCAGCCATTTTTGTAGGTATTGGTTTGATTTTTGAGCTAACTCAATTTATTTTGAGGGTTCAACCGAGGGTGATCAGGGAGATTAAAAAACATTATATTTGATTATATTGCATGCTTAGTTGTCAGTTTTGGCCGGAATTGACATTAAAAATGACCAGAATATTGCTTGATTACCTTGTTTAAACATAGATGAGTGCTCCGTTACAAAATGAAGTTAGGTGATCACAATGTTACAACCCCAAACTTCAGTGACCGCCAATGTTTTTACCATTAGATAACTATACAAAACTCCATTTATTTCCTCTACGCTGCCGTTTTCATTGAAGAAGACAATAGCTACAACGGATTTTTCCAAAAATAGGCTTGTGCCAAAATTCATTCCAAATAGGCTCGTTCTACGGTCAATTCCAAAGTAGGCTTGTGGTGCTGACTGGACGGGTACATCGCCACTTAATTTGGCGATTAGCTAAATCGGCAGAATGTTTGGCGATCAATGAACTCAGGCCCAAAATCGCCACTTATATAGTGCGATATTTTGGTGTTGATTTTCAACTTCCCACCACTGAATGTTTGGCATTATTTGGCGTGGGAATCCCTCAACAGCAACTAACACACTAACTTTCAAAAATAAAATGAGCATGAACAGTGGCGATTTGATGCATCATTTCAAGTGGTGGGGAATTTGCTTCGTAGCTGTACTCCACAAATATGAAGTTATATATATATTGTCATATGTCGTAGCGAAAGAACCACTAAGTCCTCCAACATTTTCCCAAAATTATTATTAGTCCTCCGACTTCGTGAGAGATTTTCCCTCAACGCCATTTGTAGCATTCTGCAGTAGTTTGTGTTAAATGTGTACTATTTGCTATTCATGTTGTTTGAGCCTTTGGTTGTTTTTATTTTGTAATTGATAACCCATACAAGATGAATTTATCTCTAATGCTTTTAATAGTAAGTTTGATACATGTCCATAGTTCTTTGTACAGAATGGGAGGAAAGTATGTGCTCATTGTTCGTTGGGGAGGGGAGACTAACTTCACATCAACGGAGTGGAATACAAAGGTGGCCACGTCAAAAAAATTAAAGCAACGAGGAAGCTTAGTTTCAGTGAAATGCTAGAGTTAATTACCGAATCTATACACTTCGATGAGCATGAACAGCCAGCATATCTAACGTATAGAATGCCAGCATACAGCGATCATACCCGTGCACACATCCCGATCACTCTCAGTCACGATGATGATGTGGAAATGATATACGAGACACTACAAAATAATCCAGATATTGAATATGCCGATATTTATGTTGATAAGATTACAAGGTAATAAAGCATTACTTCTTAATTTCATAATGATGGCTCCTAGTCATAATTTCGTACGTTAACAACTATTTGGCCGATGCAGTGAGTCGTTGGGACGATATTGCGGAGCGTGTTATCGAGATTGGGAGGACATCCAGTCATGAAAACGTCGGACCCTCATCGCAAAATGAAGGATTGTACAACGTTCATTCTGATTCGAGCCCACCACCGAGCGAGCGATTACGACTCGAGTGACGAGTCCGAGGACGTTAGCACTGATGACTCAGATGGCGATCCTGAGGTTACTGAAAGGCAACATATGCCCCCTACTGAGCATTACACGATGATCGGCCAGCCCATGTACGCCACAACCGATATGCCCGAAATTCCAGACATCCCATATTGGGACCCTTCAAGGGACTTCATCAAGGGTATGATATTCCAGACCAAAAAGGACGTTCAAGCGGCAATGAAACAATATGCGTTGCAACGTAATTTTGAGTACACGGTATGTGACTCGAAGAAGCGATTACTCGTTGTGAAATGCAAGAATGCTGATACATTTCAGTGCAAGTGGACCGTACGTGCTGCTCAGTCAAAAGAAAAGACTTTTGGTCCATACGTACCGCGGAGATGCACCATGTATGCTTGCAAAGTACCATCGTCCAAGATCATCACCAATTGGATAGCTCATATGTCGCTAGCCACATACTACATCTAATACAAGCAGATCCAACTCTCAAGATTAGCGCAATACAAGCTCAAATCACTGAGTCGGTGGGTTCAAGATCTCGTACAAGAAAGCTTGGCATGGAAAACAGAAGCATTAGCTGAAGTTTACGGCGACTGGGTCGGTTCGTACAAAGACCTGCCCCGCCTTCTACGTGCAATCGAATATTGGAATCCTGGCACAGTGTACCGATTTCTTACGAAACCACTAGTCACAGAAACGGGCATGACAGTCCAAGATGTTTCCGTTTTCCAGCGTGTATTTTGGTCATTTGCCCCATGCATAATTGGGTTCAACCACTGCTCCCCGTGATTCAAGTGATGGCACATTCCTGAAAGGCAAGTTCAAGGGACGTTGCTGTCGCCACTGCTATTGATGGAAATCGACAGATCATGCCTCTCGCTTTCGCAATTGTCGAGTCTGAGAACACTCGTAGTTGGCCCTGGTTCATTCAATGTCTACAAATGTGTGTGTTGACACCCGTTCGCGTCGAGGCTCCTCATTCTGGACCACTGGATTTGTAGGTGTTCAGGAAGAGGCGGAGCACGTCGTGGAACGTGTCTCAATGTGTCACGACGGTCTCCTGTAGGGCTTGCAACATGTGTCTACTGGTGTCACGAATGAAAGCGGTGTCGTCCCTCCCTAACTCCGTTTGACCGATGTGCGAAGTTAATGTGTTCAATCCCATTCACCTAGTAATATATTGACAAGACAAGTCAGCATATTAATGATGATGGTTAATCATACGGATGTGTGTGTTGACAGCCCTACCACAGATCCAAGCATTCCCCCACTTTGAGAAACCCATAGTCGTGTTATTCTACGGTACCACTGCATGTACTCATCATGGTATCCCTGCGCAAAAGCTCCCATGGGGGTCCATTGATGCGGAGGGTTTGTCGTACATTCCAATATTGTATGTATTGGTCATGGTACGTTGCCCAATTCTCTTCCCCCTTCGCAGATCTATACGATGCAGCCTGTCCATGCCTGAAGGCACCGATATGGGAATGTGTTGATGGAAGCCAAACTGGCGCATAACACGGTCGGGAAAATGCCACTCGACAATATGAAAGCAAATGAGTGGTACACGGGCGTCCCACGTAACATTTATGGTACCTCGGATGTCCGGAGTGCCCGATATATGATCTGTTCTTCATATGGCTGCCATTCAATCTACATAGTTTGAACTGTATTAGTAACTGAAAGATATAACAAGGTACAGTAGTTGGATAGTAATAACCTCATTCGGGGCAAGTCGATCGAACTGGTAACGATACACCTCCACGTTATGCTCAGCTTGTTCACCCTCATTTCCCCTTTCGATCCATCTACCCCATTTCGTGAAATATTTGTTAGTAAGGCAACAAATAAAGGTGTACAAGATAGGCATTGAACTGGGGAAGTAATACGTACCGAGCCCCGTAAGGCATGTGTAAGAATTCCTCGATGTCCCACGGAATTGTGTATGATGGTGTACGAGCAATAAAGGGGAAGTGCTCCCACGCCCATATTTGGAGAATAAATAATGGTCCACTAATTTGCTCTGCCACGATATGACTCGCCCTACACATTTCTCGGTACAACCATGCCAAGCATGCATAACCCCAACTAAGACCACCGGCGGAAGTGAAGTCCCGAAGAAGTGGCAACCACATCAAGTGCACATATTGTGTGGACTTGTTGGGGAATAGAAACCCCCAATGAGACACAACATGTACGCACGTGCATATCGTTGTACATCAAGGGGGGTGGGGTCAGGTGGTAGCGCACTGAAAGTTTCGCTCAACCACCGGAGCTTGAGTTGCGAACCTTTTATATCTGTGCTTTCTACGCCGAGTTGATGGCCCAAGAAATCGTAGATCATTTGTATCCACGGTCCTGAAGCCCTCCCAGTGATGGCTTTGCCGTTGATAGGTAACCTGAATAATGTTCACATCTTGCAATGTCACGGTACACTCCCCCTCTGGCATGTGAAAAGTGTGTGTCTCAGGCCTCCATCTCTCTATTAGTGCAGTGATGAGGTCGTGATCCAACCTCATCAACATAAGCTCGTGAACGCCGTACAACCCTACAGTTCTTAGATGTGGGGTGTACAACTCGTTGTAGGCGGTACAATGGTAGATCGTCTACAGTGAAGCAATCTCTGTTCACCCTGCAAAGAATAAGCACGAAACCACTATATTAGTTATGGCCATGGATTTAAAATGACGCATGACCATGGATTTAAAATGACGCAAAATTGTCAAAGTGTTTAAAAATAACAACCAAATTTCCCATTGGTTGTTAGTTTGGCGTACTAACCGGATTTTGCCATATATGCTCAGATCGGTGATTGGCTTGATCGTGGAGTACGCTGTCCTCTTCGGGCCCAGGGCCAATGAAATGCATAGGGTCATATGGTTCACCCATTGTAACTGCAAACTGGACGAAAACATATGTATGAAAAATGGAAACATAATATACTTAATTGAATTTGGCCAACGAGTAACTCGACCAACGTGCCAACAAAAAAACTAGTATTTACATATGAAATTATAATAATTACTAAAACAGATATGTTGAATGCGTATTACGTAAAAATGTTGCTTATATTAAGAACACACAAACAATATAAATACAGAACTTTCGTGCATACCTTCAAACTGTGGATAGTTAGAATGATATACGTCACCGAGTAACTAGATAATATTAATGTTCCTTCAAGAAAACAGTATGTAATTAGTGATAAATATATAAGGACGTAGAATAGGAAATGAACTAGAATATTAATGGAGCTTACTTGCTTTGTTTCTTGCATGCATGAAAGAGGAGTGAATGAAAAAATGGGAAGAATGAAGGAATATAAATAGAGGAGTAACCTATCATTTTATTTTTGAAAGTTAGTGTTAGTTGCTATTTATTTTGAAAGTTAGTGTTAGTTGCTGTTAGGGATTCCCACGCCAAATAATGCCAAACATTCAGTGGTGGGAAGTTGAAAATCAACACCAAAATCGCCACTTATAGTGGCGATTTTCAGACTAATAAAATCGCCACTTATAGTGGCATTTCAGAGTAAATCGCCTAATGGCGATTTGGCCTGAGTTCATGATCGCCAAACATTCTGCCGATTTATGCTAATCGCCAAATTAAGTGGCGATGTACGCGTCCAGTCAGCACTCACAAGCCTACTTTGGGAATTGACCGGGTAGAAACGAGCCTATTTTGGGAATTGAATTTTGGCACAAGCCTATTTTTGGAAAAAATCCAGCTACAACTAGTATACGTATGAGTTATGACACTAATAGTAAATGGACCATAAGTGTACAAGTTAATTAATAGTAAATGGACCATATATTAAATGTATGAAAGCTATGTACATTTTGTCACTTCTTTTCTCCATGCAGTGGGACAAATTGATATCTAGTTTTGAACTCAGTATCATACATCATCTTATCTTGTAGAGAAAAATATCCAAATTCGAATCAGACGATTTACTCAACCTAAAACAAGATTAAACCTCATTGTAATTTGAGATGACCAGACATAAATAATAGTAATTGTTCGGGAATTGGAATTTTGTAGCCTAATTTAAAATTTTTGTGTACCGCCAGTAGCCAATTGTGTAACTATGTCCAAAACTAGCACAATCTGACTGGCAGCCAGCCAGCCAACGCGTAGCCAGCAAGCGCGAACAAATGTCAAGTAAGTGATGACTTTTTTCGGAAATAAAAAACACAACAATAGACCCTTTCCATTGTGCTCTATTTCAACAAAGACTTTTTAGTTTTCGTAAAAGAAACTTTCCACTAAAAATGAATAATTAAGTTAGAGATGAGTGATTACAGTCAATTAAGAACAAATCCCTTGTAACCAAATAGTTTTTCTGATCTTCGAAACATGGACCTAAATAGCTAAAATATGTATAATATCTATAAATTTCGTATAATATACATATTCGATCCATGTGTATTTTATGTATTAGACTCAACTCGTTATAAACCCCAAATGAAATATTAAATCTATGGCTAGAATAGAAATTAATCAATAATCATGTTATGAATATATATAAATGACTATCATACAAGAAACTATATTCAATAAACATATGAAACGAATAGTGGTGTCTCAAATAATATTTGTTATAGCAAATTACTACATAAAATAGTGATTATCGTTGCAAAAGATTAACTATTTGCTACTGCATTTTCATGTTGTTGTAATTTAGAGTAACTAAAGACGAGGTGTTAACTTTTTTGGTACTTTATGTTTGGGCAGATTTCATTTTGGTACACAGCGTTTCAAAAATTTCATTTCAGTCATTATCATTTCATAAATTCCAAAACAGTATTTCCATCCAATTTCGTCTAAATTTTTGTAAGTGCTGACGTGACAGCTAAGTCACACATCCTAGTCAGATAAAATATTAATAAAATAATAATTTCATTAAATTAATATTAAATTTTTATTTTTTTATTAATATAATTACCTTTTTAATGAAAAATAAAAAATAATTTTTTCCATTTTTTTTCCTCTCCCCCTCTTCTCTCTCCTCCCACCTCAAAAATACATATATATCAAAACGTTTCACCGGTTTCAGTAAACGTTTCACCACTTTTTCATTTTGGTACTTCTTGTTTGTAGATCTGAGTTTTTTAGTACTTTTTCCACCTCCAACCCTTCTACCCTCCTTCTTTTTCTCCTCTGCTTCTTCTTCCTCCGTCTTCCTCTTTCTCTTCTCTCCTATTCTTCCTCCTACTTCCCCCCTTCACCACTCTGCTTTCTCTTACGTCCTCCTTTGCCTCTTCCCTCTCCATCCTTCCCTTGTTTCCACCTCTCCTTCCTCCTCTCTTCTCCCTTCCCCCATCTACTAAAAAGCTAGATCTAAGTTTCTAAGGAGGAGGGGAGAAGAGGAAGAGAGGAGAGAGGACATAGAAAGGAAGACAAAGGAAAGTAGGAAGAGAGGAGTGGGAGAGGGAGGAGGTATAAGGAACATTCAGAGGGAGAGGCAAATGAAGAAAGTAGGAGGAAGCATAGGGGGAGACGAAAGACAGGAAGCAAAGGGAGAAGAAGGAGGGTCGAATGTGAAAAAATACAAAAAACTTAAATCTACAAACAAGAAGTACTAAAAAACTCAGATCTATAAACAAAAAGTACCCAAATGAAAAAGTGGCGAAACGTGTAGTACTGAAACCCTGAAACGTTTAGATATATATGTATTTTTAGGTGGGAGGAGAGAGAAGAGGAGAAGAAAAAAATTGGGCAAAAAATATTTTTATATTTTTAATTAAAACATTAATTATTTTAATAAAAATGTAATTATTAATTTAAAATATATAAAATTATTATTTTATTATTATTTTTGCTGACTGGGATGTGTGACTCAACTGCCACGTCATCACTTAACAGAAAAATTGGACGGAAATTGGACGGAAATACCATTTGAAATTTTCTGAAACGATAATGACTGAATGAAATTTTTGAAACGATGTGTACCAAAATAAGATTTCTTCCAAACGTTAGGTACCAATAAAGTTAACACCTCAACTAAAGACAGTTTTTTTTTTGCAGCGTGTTAATTACTGTCTACAGAGATAGAAATTATATTATCAGTCACAAAACTTCATAATCGAGTTTTAAAGTTTTAAACACATCAACATGAGGGGTTATAGTTAATAACCAATACTAAGAAAAGTCAAGCACAAATATAAGTCCAAAGTCAAAAGTCAAAGAATAATTTTAACATTAATAATTAACTTTGACTTTTGATTTATATTATTGTGTCAATTATTAGGTTCACTACATTTTTTAGGGAATAAATAACACTTGGCTCCTCTACTTTGCCAACTTAACATATACTCCTATATTATAAATTGCTTTCTATCCCTCTTACTTCGACTAGTTTGTCGTTTGGGTCTTTCCGTTCCAATTTAACATTAAGGAAGGGACCGAAACATCAAAATGATTGAAGTAGGAGGGTGTAAAAAGAGCGATTTATAGATAGGGGGCTATCTGTTAAGTAGAAAAGTAGAGGGGTCAAAGTGTCATTTCCATCACATAATATTTTTTTTATTTGATAATACCATTTTTTTTGGCATAGATAGCTCCGGAGGGACAGAAGATAGCAAACACACGTAGGAAGGAAAATCAAGTCCTAACCCCAAGAAGTCATGTCTACCATGACCCTTAGGGAGGTTAATCAGGGCCATACGTGCCACGTAATGGCGACCCTGTTACCTGAACGCGAACCGTTTGGAAACGCCAAAAAGGAGCTCCGGCCTGAAGCTGAAGTATTTCTTCAATGATCGCCCCCACCGGATTAGCCCTGCTTTGCCCGGTATCCGAGAATGACCGTTTTGCATCCCCCCAAAATCAACCTGAAAAACACCAGCCAACCGACACCAAGTACACGCATCCTGGAGAGCCAGAAGTTCAAGTAAAAAGGGATCAACAATACCAGGGCACGCTGCCCCTATCGCACGCAGAACCACCCCAGATGAATTTCCGAAGCACCCAACCTGAAGAGCCACCAGATCCTGCTAAAACAGCACCGCCACGTCACCTTCAGCCGCAGAGGATGGGGAGGATGCCAAGGGGGGGTGAAGAATGATAGAAGAAGAAAGGGAGGGGAGTGAAGAAGATCCATAAATGAGGATATGCTCACGCCATTGACAATGAAACTGTTCGACACAAATTACAAAGACGGGTTTGGGCAAAGTTAAATACCACCCTGTTCCGACTTTTTCAAATGCGCCACCAAGCCAAAACCCAAACAGCCTGTAAGTCTGGTTGGACAGACTGAATGTACTTCCAATAGATCGCAATATGTGTATCACCAAAATCTGGAGGTTGTAATGAGCACATTCGTAAAAATTCGATTGTGATCTCACAGTGTAACAACATGTGTTCAACTGTTTCCGTGTCCCTTAGACAAACCAGGCCAGGTCGCATCCATATTCTCTGAATCAATCCGTATCTTAATACCATGCAGAGTAGGTAAAATCCGATGGAGAATCTTCCATAAAAAAATCGCAACTTGGGTTTGAATTTTCATTGCCCAAAATGGATTCCAAACAGTAGGCTCCATGGGGGGACAGGTTGGAAGAAAATAAATCCGGACGTGATCGCATTGCCAACTCATAACCAAAAAAGCCGAAACTAAACCCCAGAAGGAGAGTAATGCCAGACACGACGATCCGGTTGTGAACATCAAGGAAGGGGATTGATTGAATTTTCATGACCGTGTCATCAGAGAACCAAAATCGAAGGAGAGGAACATTCCACTGACCATGGAAAATGAGGCCGCAACAGAAGAGGGACCATAGTAAATCCGGGAGTCCGAAGTTGAGGGAATTGTGGGTCGTCCCCGGAAGCCATAAGTCCTGTAAAGAAAACCACCTGGATTCCCGATCCAATCTGCCATCGAAGCCCCAGTCGAATGAGATCACGACCCTCCATTATGCTTTGCCACCCCCAAGAAGGACGGTTTCGGCCATTAGATTGTAAGAAAGACGTGTGGGGAAAAAAACACCTTTGAGAACTCGCGAAAGAAGGAGGCCGGATTAGAGATGATTTCGCCAACTTTGCTCGGCAAGGATACCATTATTAATTCATAATAAACTTGAGTTAGAAGATTTTGACCGTTAATAATTTGATAATACCCTTAAAAAAATAATTAGAAAGATCGTCATCAACAAAATTCCTTTAATTGATCACCGGAGTTCGCCATAGCTCTCCCGCCATAAAAATTGAATAAGATTCTCTAATCCTCTTATAATGGTCATCTATCTCTTCCTCCTCTTGCTCCTCCCACCAATCATCATCCTCTTCATCACCGCCGCCAAACCGCGGCCGTCGCCGCCCCCTCCCCCCGGGACCAAAACCATGGCCGATCATCGGCAACCTCCTCCAACTATCCAAAAAGCCACACATCTCCCTCGCCGCCTTCTCCAAACTCCACGGCCCGCTCATCTCCCTCCGCCTCGGCTCCCAGCTCATAGTTAATCGCCTCTTCTCCCGCCGCCGCCGTCGAAATTTTACGAACCATGACCGCCTCCCTCGGCCCGATCATCTCCACAAACGCCCCTTTTTTCAAAAGCCGACCTCGACAGGAAGGCAATCATCGGGGGTCAAGTTTCAACGACAATTGGAAGAAATTCAGGTCATTTTTAAAAACCAGCTCTTCTCCGCCAAGCATAGAACTCGGCCGCCGTCCGGGGGGGAAGGCGGCGGAATGGGAACTTCGTCGGAAGCAGAGCAGGGGAGGAAATCGTGTCGGGGAAGTGGGGGCGCTACCGTCGATTTGCTGCGAAACTCACTTTTCGAGGGACTTTATTGGGCGAGGAGTCGGCGGCGGCGACGAAGCCAAATCGGATCGGAGGGTTTTTGGGGGAAAGGGGGGGGCCCAAATTTGGGGAATTTTTTCCCCGTTTTAGAGAATTTGGGCCTCAGGGCAAAAAGGGGGAATGCTCGGAAAGTTTACGAATTGTTCTCCGTTTGGAAGACTTATCAAGGGGGCGAAGAGAAAAACGAATTTTCCGACAGGGGAAGAGCCGGGGGGGAAATTTTCTTGACATTTTTCCGAAAAAGGATCGCATGATCAATCGTGTTTTTAAAACTCGTAAGCGAAACTGTGAAACACCCCCCAAACCCCAAAGAACCCCTTTAAACAATTTTTTTCCAATTTGA
>JAVBHU010000647.1:0-17768 GCA_034768395.1 Linum lewisii | reverse complement strand
AACAGAGAATCAATCATTTCCACTTTTGGAGACTGAGTCCTGACTGAAGCCCTATATTTAGAAATCAACGGCCACTTCCTTGAACTGACAACCGCAGCAAACAGAGAAGCAACGGGCGCTCGTAGTGGTCGCTTCCTTGTATATTTGCTCTTCCTTTTGACTTCTTGTCCTTTGTATCAAAACGTATTCATCCGCCTCGTCAGTATAGAAATGAAATGCCATTGTTTTTCAGTTGTCATCCCCTTTTTCTTCTCTTTTCTTTGTTTGTGTGAAATTCGCCTGATTGCTGAGGTAGAATTTCTCCATAGGGAAAATTGGACAACGAAATGCTGGGTTCCGCCCTGAGAAAAAACTGAATTTAACGAAGGGTTGGGTTCCGCCTTGGGGAACCAGAACGCTGATGAGCTAGATTCCACCCTGGGGAATCTGAACTTGGGGGAAATGTTGGGTTCCGCCTTGGGGAACCCGAACGATGATGAATTAGTTTCCGCCCTGGGGAAAAACTGAATTCAACGAAGGGTTGGGTTCCGCCTTGGGGAACCCGAACACTGATGAGCTAGATTCCACCCTGGGGAATCTGAACTTGGAGGAAATGTTGGGTTCCGCCTTGGGGAACCCGAATGATGAATTAGTTTCCGCCCTGGGAAAAAAACTGAATTCAACGAAGAGTTGGGTTCCGCCTTGGGGAACCCGAACGCGGATGAGCTAGGCTCTGCCCTGGTAAACCCGGACTTGGCACAGGGTTAAGTTCCTCCTAGGGAGTTCGAATCCAGCCATACTTTTAGTAGTCCTTGTTTATTGATACATAATAACGCATATATATCCTTGAATGAAAGTTGCCTTCCCTTCCTTACATACACGCCCTTAGCAGGTTGCCTTCAAAAATAAACCAAACCCAAAAGTAAAGCAAGGATGGAAAGTTGCTTGCTGAGCTAGGCCTCGTCTTCATTTGCACTGTACTTCCGCAAGTGCATGGCGTTCCATGTCTTGTGTATGGGTTCGCCGGTAGGGTGTTCGAGTTTGAAGGTGCTTGGACCGATCACTTCACGGACCTTGTATGGTCCTTCCCAATTGGCGTTTAGTTTGCCCTGTTGGGGGACCGGCCGAAAGACCTTTCGAACTACCCAGTCACCTTGTTCCAGGTGATGAGGGCGAAGATGAGCTTTTGTATCGCCTAGCCAATTGTTCCTTTTCAGCTACCAGGCGGATAGCTGCATCCTCCCTTCTTTCTTCTAACATGTCCAGATTATGATGTAAGCCTGCATCATTGTTGGCGTGGTTGAAGTGCTGAATCCGAAGGCTAGGCAGATTAACCTCCACAAGCAGGACTGCTTCCGTTCCATATACCAGGGTGTAAGGGGTTTCATCTGTGGCTGTTTTGTACGAAGTCCTGTGCGCCCATAGGATGTTGGGCAACTCATCGACCCATTTTCCCTTAGCCGCGTCCACTCTCCTCTTCAATCCTTGCAAGATGAGCTTATTGATGGCTT
Source organism: Linum lewisii (assembly GCA_034768395.1). Lineage (NCBI taxonomy): Eukaryota > Viridiplantae > Streptophyta > Magnoliopsida > Malpighiales > Linaceae > Linum > Linum lewisii. The sequence continues at coordinate 16,278 of JAVBHU010000647.1, read as the reverse complement.
CCGCCTGCCCGTTCGCCTGGGGATATGCCACCGACGCCAAGCGAACCATGATTTTGAACTCTTCACAAAAGTCAAGGAACGCCGTGCAATCAAACTGAGTGCCATGATCGCAGACAAATCCTAGAGGAAGGCTGAAGCGGGTGATGATGTTTTTCAGCACGAACTTCTGCACCTGATATGCCGTGATGGAGGCGAGAGCTTCGGCCTCCACCCACTTGGTGAAGTAATCCACCGCCACGATGATGTACTTTCTCTTGCCCACCGCTTCTAGGAATGGTCCTAGCAAATCCATCCCCCAGAAGGCGAACGGCCATGGCGAAACTATCGGCTGGAGAGCGGTGGAGGGCAGGTGGTGCGTGTTAGCGAACAGCTGACACTTGTGACATCGTTTGACCAGCTCCTCCGAGTCTCGGCGGATTGTTGGCCAATAGTATCCCTGCAATAATACATTCTTTTCCAGGCTTTTGGCGCCAATATGCATCCCGCACACGCCTTGGTGGATTTCTCTCAAGGTGAAAAAAGCCTCCTCATCACTTAAGCATCGCAAGTACGGCCCTGTCGAGGATTTACGATACATTTCGCCGTCCAGCAAAACGCAACCTCGCCGCTCGTCTACGGATCTTGGTGGCCAGTGCTCGGTCCGCCGGGAGGGCGTCCGTTTCAATAAAAGTCCGTATCGGCGTACGCCAATCCGTGAGTGGCGCTGTGGGCGGTGTTACGCTTGTTTGGGCATCGACGGCCATACACTCACCTCTTCTCTTTTTCTCCACGGTGATCATCCTGTCCTCTTCGAAGCTGAGAGCGGTAGCGAGCTTAGAGAGAGCGTCAGCGTGGGCGTTGTCTTCCCTCGCCACCTGATGGATCTCCGTTGTTTCGAAACCCTTGAGGGCGATCTTGGCTTGGTCGTTGTACGGGGCCAGAGTTTCTTCCCGGACTTCGTACGCCCCACTGAGCTGGTTGACCACAATTGCGGAGTCGGAGAACACTTTGAGATGAGATACTCCCATGGTTTTGGCCATTCTGAGCCCTGCAATGAGCGCCCCGTACTCCGCCCGCATTGTTGGTTCGTGGCCTGTTGAAACGGAGGGCGGTTTCGTGTAGGACTCCCTGGGGGCTTTTTAACACTATACCCGCTCCCGCTCCGTTCTTGCTCGATGCCCATCCACGTAGAGCTCCCAGTAATCATCCGGGCGTCCTTCCGCCCGGACACATCCTTCGACCACAAAATCAGCCAGAGCTTGTGCCTTGATGGCTGTCCGTGGTTGGAAGTGTACGTCATATTCACTGAGCTCTACGCCCATTTGGACATGTGCCCTGCCACTCCCATGGACCTGAGAGCTGCCTTGAGTGGTAAGTTCGTCACAACGTGAATCGTGTGAGCATGGAAGTATGGGCGCAACTTCCTGGAGGCGATAATCACCGCGTAGGCTGACTTCTCCAATGGAGAATACCTGGTTTCGGCATCTACTAATGACTTGCTCGTGTAGAAGACCGGGCGTTCTTCCTTGTCCATCGCTTCACGAGAACTGAGCTGACAGCTGTAGCCGCGATGGCGACGTACAGGTATAGCTCATCTCCGGGAACCGGGCTGCTAATGTTGGCGGAGTGGTGAGGAATGCTTTGAGTTCCTCAAAAGCCGTGGAACATTCTTCCGTCCATGAGAACTTGGCCGCCGCCTTCAGAGTGGCGAAGAATGGCGCCTGCCTCTCGGCGGACTTCGGGATGAATCTGTTCATCGCTGCTAACCGCCCTGTCAGCGTTTTGACATCTCTCACCGTTTTAGGAGGTGGTGTCTGTATGATAGCTTCTATCTTTTTGGGGTTCGCCTCAATTCCCGCCTGGTGATTATGAATCCCAAAAACTTTCCTGAGGATGCGCCAAAGACGCACTTCTTCGGATTCAAGCGAAGTTGGAACGCCTTCAAGGTATCGAAGGTTTTCCTGAGGTCTCCAGGTGGTCCTCACCCGTCTTGGTCTTCACCAGCAGGTCATCAACGTACGCTTCCATGTGATGACCCAACTGATCTTGAAAAACTCTGTCAATCATCCTCTGGTACGTCGCTCCGCATTTTTTAGGCCAAACGGCATCACATTGTAGCAGTAATTGCCGAAGGGCGTCGAGAATGACGTTTTTTCTTGGTCCGCCTTTGCCAGAGGGATCTGGTGGTATCCCGAGAACATGTCCAGGAAAGACAACGTCTCATGGTTTGCTGTAGCGTCCACCAGTTGGTCGATATTGGGCAGTGGATATGGGTCCTTGGGGCAGGCGTCGTTGAGGTTGGTAAAATCTATGCACATCCGCTAGCTTCCATCCGCCTTGCCCACCATTACTACATTCGACAGCCACGTCGGGTATTGGACTTCCCTGATGAAACCTGCTTCCAACAGTTTCGTTATTTCTTCTTGGACCGCTTGTTTTCTTGTCCAATTTACTGTCCGCTTCTTTGCGACACGGGGCGGGCGTCTGCCCTCACAGCTAGGTGGTGCTGCATTATCGCGGGGTCCAGCCCAGGCATATCCTGGGGTTTCCATGCGAACAAATCAGCATACTCTCTCAGCAGTGCCACTGTGCGGTCTCGGTCTGGGACCGGCATATGAGCGGACAGCCGTATCATTCTCTCCGGATTACCAGGATACAGTGGGACTTCTGTATCCGCCTCTGCGGATTCGGGGCGGACATACGCGTCGTCTCTAGTATCCACTGAGAAACACGCCTCTTCCTTCTTGAGAGCCACCCTATAGCATTTTCGTGCTAATGGAGTGTTTCCCCATGCTACTCCGATTCCTCTTGCAGTAGGGAACTTCATGACTTGATGGACTGTGGAGGAAACTGCCTCGAAGGCGGCTAAACTGGGCCGCCCCATAATCATGTTATACGCCGAATTGCAATTGGTGACGTACCATTTTATGTGCTTTGTTTCCTGGTGTTCGTCGTCCCCCAACGTGATGGGTAAGGTGATCACGCCCAGTACAGGTACGTCATTCCCCGCAAAGCCAGTCAGCATGATCTTAGAACGCTTGAGTAGGGCGGGGTCTAATCCCATTCTGCTGAAAGCGTCGGCGGAGAGTATATCCGCCGAACTGCCCTCGTCTACTAGCACCCGCTCTACCAGAGTGTCTTCAATGATGACACGGATCACCATCGCTTGGGTGCTGGGACTTCCCCCGCGCAAATCTGCCGATGTGAACGTCAATGGCGGCTCTCTATCCGATTGTCTGACCATGGAACATTCACCAACGACCCTTCTGTTCTGGGGCGTATCCTCCTCTCCTCCCAAAATCATGCTGCATGTTCTCTTGTATCTGGGCTTTCCGCCCTCCTTTTGGGTATCCGGACTTTTCTCATCCGTTATCCTGTCGAAGACACTCGCCTTTCTGGGGGGCGTGTGTCTACCCGCCTTCGGAGGGGGTGTCTCTGACCTCTCCTTTTCTCCTTGTCTTGGCGATTCTGAGCGTTCCCGCTCTCTTCTCCTTCGGTTACTTATGATGAATTCCTTGAGGTCACCATTCTTTATGGCTCGCTCAATCTCACTGCGGAGTTCCCGGCAGTCCTCCGTGTCGTGCCCCTTCTGCCTATGAAACTCGCAATACTCACTTGGGTTCCCCCTTTTCAGTGCCGCCTTGGGCAACGGGGCCGGCCACCGCAATCCCCTTTCTTTTCTTGGAGGACGTACATGAGCCTTCGCCTTGATTCCGTCAGCGGGGTGTACCCTTGTTCCGATCTTCCCTCTCCGTGAGGGCGGTTGTCTCTTCTGTCGTCAGGGCGTTTCTCTTTCCGCCCTTGGTACCCTTTATCCCTGTTCTGATCGCTTGAGCGCCTGTACCCGTCCTGTATCATGGCGACATTCTCTTCCACTTCAGCACACTGGAGGATACATGTCTCCAGTTCGGTGTGGGTTTTTGGCTTTCTCCGGACCAAGTCCTTCACCAGTTCGGTGCTGAGTGTGGTAGTTTGGATGTGGTGGAGCACAATGTCCAGCGCAAGGTTGGGCACCGCCGCGACCGCCTTGGCCCACTTCTCGTAGTACTGCCTAAGAGTCTCGGACCGGGTCTGTCTCAAGTTCCAGAAGGCGGACAAATTGCGTCCCGCCTCTTTTTGGTTTGAGAACTTGTGGAGAAAGAGTTGGCAGAAATCTTCCCAATTCTTTATGATTCCTTCTGCCAAACCTCCATACCAGGTTAGGGCAGCTCCAGTTAACGTTCCAGGGAACGTGCGGCAGTAGGTGGCGTCCGGGCCGTGAACATCTGCATGGCAATGGTGAATGTTAACAGATGTTGGTCGGGATCCCCAGTTCCGTCGTACGCCTTGATTGCTGGTGGCACGAATCCTTGTGGGGGAGGAAAGCTAAGGAGATTCTTGTCCAAAGGCTGTCGCATGGCGAGTTGCTTTGGGCCTGATTGGTGGCGAGGGAGGAACAGTCGGTACATTTCGTCCGAGTCCGCCATGCCGGTCGCCAGTCCGCCGGATGAGCCTATGCCGGTTGCCAGTCCGCCGGACGAGCCCTCGGTGTGATTTCCGGGGGTTGCCTTGGCCACCAGGAACTTCATCATCACTGCCATTTCGGCGTTCTGTCTTTGTAGATCGGCTACCTGTGCCGCTAGGTCCCCCGCGGCGGGATCAGCCGCCGCTCTATCTTCCCACGGAGGGGGGATGCGGGACTCTCCTTGGGGCAATCCAAGGCCTAGAGGGCGGATTGAATGGGGTGTTTGTGTAGCCGTTCCCAGGGGTGGGTCTATGGAAGGACGAGGGTCCCGGGGGACACCCGCCGATATGACTTGCTTGGCCGGGGTGACGAGCGTATCCGTGGGGATACCACTCATGGGATTTTCCTCCAAATTTTGCATGCTGTTTGTCTTTTGGGAACAAAACGTTTAGCTGTGCCCCTTCCTGGCGCGCCAATTGATCCGCCCAGTTGGACCGGTGGATCAATACTGTGGTTCTTTGGAGGTTGAGGTAATGAATCCGTCCTCGGAGTGTCTCGGCGGATGGTACCTTGCAGGGTGGATGTGCAAGGGGTTAGTACATGCAAGGTGACAAGCATGTGGATAATGTAGGGAGAATGGGTAGTAGAGAAGTACCGGGCGAGTGCCCTTTTTGTGTGGGCGGAACCGATAGCCTTTAGCGTACAGCGTGAAAGCTTGTAGTATCAGGCGTATGGTCCCAAGTCTGTTGTGTTGTCTTCTGAATGGGGGATCCTGTTATTTATAGGCCCCATTGGTCTGACAGGGTCCACGTGTCCTGCTCTGAGTGGGCCGCAGCGAGTCACCGTCAACAGTAATGGGCGGTGGTCTAATGTTGATGTGATAGGTGGTCCTTCGGCTCAGGCGGACGGAGGACCGCCCTCGAGTGATGGACCGCCCTGACCATGTTGGAGGGCGGATTCAACTCGGGCCCATCAGAACCAAAATTTATTAGGTAGATAAGTTTAGATTTAGATTTGAATCATATTGTTGAATTTTGAATTGTGTTTCTGATGACATGTCAACGGTGACATGACGAAAATGGCTGAAAAAGTACAAGGATGACATCATTAGGACTATTTTGTAACTCGTTTCATAGTAATATGACCACTCTGTATCGAATTAAAAGTTTTAGGACGAGTTTGTAACTTGCCATATTGTTTCGGGACGTTTTAAGTATTTGACCCTTATAAATTGTTCTTTTTACCCCTCCTATTTCGATCATTTTTTCGTTTGGGTTCTTACGTTCCAACTTTCGTCTTCGTTATGTTAATTGATATGCATTTAGTACACCATGTTAGCTCCAGTAGTCATGTATTAGCTTGCTAAGTGTTATTTAATTGATAATATAAATATGTATAATTAGATAGGATGAAAAAGATGAATAAAACATGTGGTTTTAAAACCCTTCATATATATTCCACCATACTCTCCCCATGATACCTCTTCAATTTTACCTCCCCGTTCAACCCTTTATCTCCTACCTCCGATATCTCTCTTCGTTAATGTGTGGATGCGTCTAGATTTAACGTTAAGAAAATGATAGTTGAAACGGAAGGACCCAAAAGGTAAAGTAGTCGAAGTAGGAGGAGATAAAAAGAATGATTCATAGTATAGGGGGTTATTTGTTAAGTTGGAAAAGTAGAGGGGGAAAAATGTTATTGTTACGTGCAGCTTTGGAGGTTTCATCCGATAATTATTTATTATTATTATATTAGGATTAGACTTTGTGGTTTATTGCAATTTCGTATTAAGAGTTTGTTAGTTGTTAGGCTAGTTAATATTTTATTATTATTAGGTTGGGTATAAGTATATGTTTTCGGCCAAGAAGTGATAATAAGAAAAAACCCTAATATATTTACGTTTGCTTCTTATATTACTGTATCCCAGCCGCCAACACCATTCCTCGTTTTACCACCATTGGTAAGCTAACAAAGCTTTCAGCTTCTTCATCATCTTCGAGTTCGGATTCGACAGAAACTCGTTGGGGAACTCGATTGTGGGGAAGGTCGAGCTCTATCGTTACGCGCTCAAAATCGGCTCGTAACAGTTATTTTCCCTTTATTAATTAAACTAACATTGTTGTATTTTGCTAGGTTTAGGGAGGTTTGGGTTGAGTGAATTATTTTATTGGTGGTGAAGAAAATAATAATGTTAATGTTAATGGAGAAGCTATGAGATTCAGAATAGAAGAATATATTACAAAACTCCCCGTTTTGTCTGTAGGCGGTTTTGGCTGCATGCATGTGTAAATCTGATCACTCGCAAAAGCCGACAAGAAAAGAGAGAAAAGCGAAGAAAACTTTGGAAAGCTCATCCATTTTTTTTTTGTGAATGTACTAAATTACAAATAATAAATAAATTTAAAATATTTTTAAAAATGTGTGTATTATTGGGATTCTAGATCTAAAAAGTAAAACTTAACAGTGTTAATTTATAAATTTATTGGATCCTCTACCTCAATGGCGGAACCAGGATTGGTACAAGGAGAGCCAAATTATAAATTGAAAATGAGTGCCACCGGCAAAAAAAAAAATTATTCGGATTTGGATAGTAGTAGAAAATTTTCATAAATTTAAAACTACGTAAAACTACACAATAAATTATGTGATTATAAGTTACTTAGTTAGTAAAAAGGAATTATATGTGCCACCGGTAATTTTTTTTCAAATTTGGATGATTTTTGATCACATATAAGTTGATTCTAAGTAACTATTTTGTAAAATTTAAGACAACATTTCACCAAAACATCGTAGTGGGGGAGCCGAACTTCAAATACCCCGGCGCCAAACTCCGAAAACACCAAATACTACATATAATTTTACACTCGATACCGGGGAGGGGAGCTCCCTATCTCCGCCATTGCTCTACCTGCTGCTGCCTACATTTTGTTTTACAATGTCCTCTTAGTGGAGATATTGTGAGGCAACTGAAGAGAGATAGAGCAGAAAAAACACAAAATTAAAAGATAGAGCAGAAAAAACACAAAATTAAAAGGTACTAGAAATTGATTAATTATAATTTATAGTAGTATTATGAGTTAGAATTACATGTTCTATTTAGACTTAGTTGGTTACCTTTTGAGAAAATAATCTTATAATGAGTTCTTTCTCGATACAATAATGGAATAATCCAGTGATTATTTACCTTTAGACTTAGTTGTTTTAGACCAAGTATCACATCTTTCTCGATACACTGTGATGGGTCGTTCCTACACAACTCCAAAAAGTGTTGTTATTTCCAACCACATGGGGTAGGTAATAGATGGGAAGACCGAGAATTTCTACTACTCCCCTCCTATGATTTTTGAATCGCGAGCCCTGCTCGAAGCAATTTTGATTGCGGTTTCCTTCCATTCCCTAGTCACCATTTCTTTGGCTCTCATATTCTGACCATGGCGATTAATTAATGACCCCAATTATTACTAGCCATGAGAATTATACAGACACTCTGAGAGTATTCCCCCCTATTGGGACGACCTATCCCAGGATGTCGCAACTGTAAGACTAACTGGGTGGCCCATACAGCCCGGTTGGTCCTTACCCATATTTTCTGGGCACATCCCTTGCAACCAATTCTAGTCGTGAATGAGAAGAGTAGTTTTATGTGTAAACAAACTCATTTGTGACATTGGGCGAATAGTTTGAGAGGTGTCTAATAGCCTGGGGGTTGATAACTTGAAAGGTTGATCGTCTGGGAGGAAGCTGATAGTCTAAGAAGTTGATTGCTCGGAAGAAAATAAAAGGGCTACGAAGCTGATCGCCTAGGAGGAAACTGATAGCCTAGGAGGAAACTAAGGAAAATTTGATAGCTTAGTGTTCTTTATGTGTGTGTAAATTCCACCACAGAGAGAGGAAGACCAGATTCCCATTTTGTGAGAAGGACCTTAACTTTTGTAGGCACTTAAAAACCTTGAATTGGGCTTTAGGAATTTTAGTGAGCTTCACTTGACTTTATTATAGTTGGAGCCCCAATAGTTACTATCCAACAAATCCCATATTCGAACTTGGGAAAATTATAAATTCTTAACACATTACCTAACTCGTTTATATCATCATTACATACTTCATAACCCATAAGTTTAAAAATATAGGATTGTTGTAAGCATACCACACCATCTACCCATATAAATAAATTATTTATATTCACAAACACAATTTTCAAATCTTATTCACAAATAAATAAATTATTTAAAATAATATTCACAAACACAATTTTTCAATCTTATATTGCAAATAAAAATACAAAAGCACATGATTACCGAATAATACAATTGCAAAGAACAGAGTTACCAAAAACATAAGTCTTCAATATTGTAATATTTTTCATAAATTGAGACTTGACATGGCTCTTTATTTATTTTTGGGAAAATAACATTTTATCACCCTCTACTTTGTCAACTTAATAAATAGATCATTATACTATAAATCACTTCTTTACTCTTCCTGCTTTAGCCACTTTCTCGTTTGGTCCAAAATAGTTCATAATCAATTTAAAATAAATAATAATCATGATATTTTATCCAAAATATAAAATTATATGTGACACGGTTAATCCGTGCATTTCCTGTCTGGTTTGGTTCATTGCCTCAACCAGACGGGTTGGGTTGGGTTAGGTGTAGTTTTTTCTTATTTAAGATGTTCCTAGCTATTAGGGATTTGTATTTCGTTTTTTGTTGGTTCATCCCTAATAAGATCACTCTTCTTCCCCGTGGATATAGATGTAGTCATCAATTTGGTGACAAACCACGTTAATTCCTCATGTTTTCTAGCCTTCTTGTTTGTTCTCTTCTTCGGTTAGCAGACACATTTTATTTTGGATAAGCAATAGATAATAATAAAATTTCATATGTAATTTTATTTATACATCTTTCATTGCAGATATATTCGACTCTTTTTCCAACAGATACTCAATCTGCAAGTCGTTCAGCTGATTTTGCAATGATTTCGTCTTAGCCTCAGAATCAGCTAATTCCACCTTCAGTTCCTCTAAGGAACTCTCCGTCAGAGCCAATTTGTTCTCCAATTTGTCTTCTTCTGTGCAACTTTCCCATCCCATAGCGGATGAAAACTGGTTCCCCATAGCTGTCAAGATGAATCCAAAAACATAATTGTAAGTTTCCTCCGCTTTGGTAATTCAGAAGTAGAAATTAGTGAATGAAAAACAGAAAGAGATTCAGCGACAGGTCTAAAGATTCCACTATACAAGAATGGAAGCTTCATTTCTAACAAGAACTTAAGCTATAAACTAGTTCCCCGTGGCTGTCAAGATGAATCCAGAGCACTTTGGTAATTCAGAAGTAGAAATCAGTGAATGAAAAACAAAAATAGATTCAACGATAGGTCTAAAGATTCCACTATACAAGAATGGAAACTTCATTTCTAACAAGAACTTAAGCTATAAACTGGTTCCCCATGGCTGTCAAGATGAATTCAGAGCACTTGGTAATTCAGAAGTAGAAATTAGTGAATGAAAAACAAAAATAGATTCAGTGACAGGTCTAAAGATTCCACTATACAAGAATGGAAACTTCATTTCTAACAAGAACTTAAGCTATAAACTGGTTCCCCATGGCTGTCAAGATGAATCCAGAGCACTTGGTAATTCAGAAGTAGAAATTAGTGAATGAAAAACAGAAAGAGATTCAGCGACAGGTCTAAAGATTCCACTATACAAGAATGGAAGCTTCATTTCTAACAAGAACTTAAGCTATAAACTAGTTCCCCGTGGCTGTCAAGATGAATCCAGAGCACTTTGGTAATTCAGAAGTAGAAATCAGTGAATGAAAAACAAAAATAGATTCAGCGATAGGTCTAAAGATTCCACTATACAAGAATGGAAACTTCATTTCTAACAAGAACTTAAGCTATAAACTGGTTCCCCATGGCTGTCAAGATGAATCCAGAGCACTTTGGTAATTCAAAAGTAGAAATCAGTGAATGAAAAACAAAAATAGATTCAGCGATAGGTTTAAAGATTCCACTATACAAGAATGAAAACTTCATTTCTAACAAGAACTTAAGCTATAAACTGGTTCCCATGGCTGTCAAGATGAATTCAGAGCACTTGGTAATTCAGAAGTAGAAATTAGTGAATGAAAAACAAAAATAGATTCAGTGATAGGTCTAAAGATTCCACTATACAAGAATGGAAACTTCATTTCTAACAAGAACTTAAGCTATAAACTGGTTCCCCATGGCTGTCAAGATAAATCCAGAGCACTTGGTAATTCAGAAGTAGAAATCAGTGAATGAAAAACAGAAAGAGATTCAACGACAGGTCTAAAGATTAAACTATACAAGAATGGAAGCTTCATTTCTAACAAGAACTTAAGCTATAAAAATAGTTCCCCGTGGCTGTCAAGATGAATCCAGAGCACTTTGGTAATTCAGAAGTAGAAATCAGTGAATGAAAAACAAAAATAGATTCAGCGATAGGTCTAAAGATTTCACTATACAAGAATGTAAACTTCATTTCTAACAAGAACTTAAGCTATAAACTGGTTCCCATGGCTGTCAAGATGAATCCAGAGCACTTTGTAATTCAAAAGTAGAAATCAGTGAATGAAAAACAAAAATAGATTCAGCGATAGGTTTAAAGATTCCACTATACAAGAATGAAAACTTCATTTCTAACAAGAACTTAAGCTATAAACTGGTTCCCCATGGCTGTCAAGATGAATTCAGAGCACTTGGTAATTCAGAAGTAGAAATTAGTGAATGAAAAACAAAAATAGATTCAGTGATAGGTCTAAAGATTCCACTATACAAGAATGGAAACTTCATTTCTAACAAGAACTTAAGCTATAAACTAGTTCCCCGTGGCTGTCAAGATGAATCCAGAGCACTTTGGTAATTCAGAAGTAGAAATCAGTGAATGAAAAACAAAAATAGATTCAGCGATAGGTCTAAAGATTCCACTATACAAGAATGGAAACTTCATTTCTAACAAGAACTTAAGCTATAAACTGGTTCCCCATGGCTGTCAAGATGAATCCAGAGCACTTGGTAATTCAGAAGTAGAAATTAGTGAATGAAAAACAGAAAGAGATTCAGCGACAGGTCTAAAGATTCCACTATACAAGAATGGAAGCTTCATTTCTAACAAGAACTTAAGCTATAAACTAGTTCCCCGTGGCTGTCAAGATGAATCCAGAGCACTTTGGTAATTCAGAAGTAGAAATCAGTGAATGAAAAACAAAAATAGATTCAGCGATAGGTCTAAAGATTCCACTATACAAGAATGAAAACTTCATTTCTAACAAGAACTTAAGCTATAAACTGGTTCCCCATGGCTGTCAAGATGAATTCAGAGCACTTGGTAATTCAGAAGTAGAAATTAGTGAATGAAAAACAAAAATAGATTCAGTGATAGGTCTAAAGATTCCACTATACAAGAATGGAAAACTTCATTTCTAACAAGAACTTAAGCTATAAACTGGTTCCCCATGGCTGTCAAGATAAATCCAGAGCACTTGGTAATTCAGAAGTAGAAATCAGTGAATGAAAAACAAAAGAGATTCAACGACAGGTCTAAAGATTAAACTATACAAGAATGGAAGCTTCATTTCTAACAAGAACTTAAGCTATAAACTAGTTCCCCGTGGCTGTCAAGATGAATCCAGAGCACTTTGGTAATTCAGAAGTAGAAATCAGAATGAAAACAAAAGATCAGCGAGTTAGATTCACTATACAATTACTTCATTTACAGAACTTAGCTTAACTGGTTCCATGGTGTAGTGAATCCAGCACTTGGATTCAAAGTAAAATAGGAAGAAAAACAAAATAATTCGAAGGTAAAATTCCACTATACAAGAGAACTTATTTTAACAAAACTAAGCTATAAAGGTTCCCTGGGTCAAGTATAGGCATTGGTAATTAGTAGAAAAGTGAAAAAAAAAATCAGTAGGTCTAAAGATTCTATCAAGATGATTCATTTCTAAAAGAATTAAGCTAAACTATTCCGTGGCTGTCAAGATGAATCAAGCTTGGTATAGAAGTGAAATCAGAATGAAAAAAAAATAATTCACGATAGTAAAGTTCATATACAAGAATGGAATTATTAAGAATTAGCTATAATGTTCCATGGCGTCAGAGAATAGAGCACTTTGGAATTCAAAATAGAAATCTGATAAAACAAAATAGATTCACGAAGTTAAAGATTCATATACAAGATGAAAACTTCATTCTACAAGAACTTAAGCTATACTGTTCCATGGTTCAGATGAATTCAAGCATTGGTAATTGAGAGAATTGTGATGAAAAACAAAGATTCAGTGATGTAAAGATTCCTATACAGATGGAACTCATTTTAACAAGATTAAGCTAACTGGTTCCATGGCTGTCAAGATAATCCAGAGCACTGTAATAATAAATTGAATGAAAACAAAAAGATTCAACGAAGGTAAGATTAACTATACAGAATGGAACTTCATTTCTACAGATAAGTTAATGTTCCCCGTGGCTGTCAAGATGAATCCAGAGCACTTTGGAATTCAAAGTAGAAATCAGTGAATGAAAAACAAAATAGATTCAGCGATAGGTCTAAAGATTACTATACAAGAATGAAACTTCATTTCTAACAAGAACTTAAGCTATAAACTGGTTCCCATGCTGCAAGTAATCAAGCACTTGGTAATTCAAAAGTAGAATCAGTGAAGAAAAACAAAAATAATTCACGAAGTTTAAGATTCACTATACAAGAATGAAAACTTCATTTCTAACAAGAACTTAAGCTAAACTGGTTCCCATGGCTGTCAAGATAATCAGAGCACTTGGTATTCAAAGTAAAATTAGTGAATGAAAAACAAAAAAGATTCATGATAGGTCTAAAGATTCCACTATACAAGAATGGAAACTTCATTTCTAACAAGAACTTAACTATAAACTAGTTCCCGGCTGCAGATGAATCCAGAGCACTTTGGTAATTCAGAAGTAGAAATATGAATGAAAACAAAATAGATTCAGCGATAGGTCTAAAGATTCCACTATACAAGAAGAACTTCATTTCTAACAAGAACTTAACTATAATGTTCCCCATGGCTGTCAAGATGAATCCAGAGACTTGGTAATTCAGAAGTAGAATTAGTGAATGAAACAGAAAAGATTCGCGAGGTCTAAAGATTCCACTAACAGAATGAACTTCATTTCTAACAAGAACTTAAGCTATAACTGTTCCCGGTGTCAAGATGATCCAAGCACTTTGGTATTCAAAGTAGAAATCAGTGAATAAAAACAAAAATGATTCAGCGATAGGTTTAAAGATTCCACTATACAAGAATGAAAATTCTTTCTAACAAAACTTAGCTATAAACTGGTTCCCATGGCTGCAATGAATTCAGAGCACTTGGTAATTCAGAAGTAGAAATTAGTGAATGAAAAAAAATAGATTCAGTGATAGGTCTAAAGATTCACTATACAAAAATGGAAACTTCATTCTAACAAGATAAGCTATAACTGTCCCTGTGTCAAGATGAATCCAGAGCACTTGGTATTCAGAAGTAGAATTGAATGAAAACAAAATGATTCAGCGTAGGTCAAAGATTCATACAAGAATGAATTCATTTCTACAAATTAGCTATAAACTGTTCCCGGCGTCAAGTGAATAGACACTTGGTAATTCAAGTAGAAATCAGTGAATGAAAACAAAAAAGATTCAGCGATAGGTTAAAGATTCACATACAAGAAGAATTCATTTCTAACAAAATTAGTTAACTTCCCATGGCTGTCAGAGAATAGAGCATGGTAATCAGAAGTAGAATAGTGAATGAAAAAAAGATTCAGGATAGGTCTAAGATTCCACTATACAAGAATGAATTCATTTCTAACAAGAACTTAAGCTATAAAGTTCCATGGTGTCAAGAATCAGAGCACTTGGTATTCAAATAGAAATATGATAAAAACAAAAAGATTCCAAGGTCTAAAGATTACTATACAGAGAATTCATTAAAAAAAAAAAAAAAAAAAAAAAAAAAAAAAAAAAAAAAAAAAAAAAAAAAAAAAAAAAAAAAAAAAAAAAAAAAAAAAAAAAAAAAAAAAAAAAAAAAAAAAAAAAAAAAAAAAAAAAAAAAAAAAAAAAAAAAAAAAAAAAAAAAAAAAAAAAAAAAAAAAAAAAAAAAAAAAAAAAAAAAAAAAAAAAAAAAAAAAAAAAAAAAAAAAAAAAAAAAAAAAAAAAAAAAAAAAAAAAAAAAAAAAAAAAAAAAAAAAAAAAAAAAAAAAAAAAAAAAAAAAAAAAAAAAAAAAAAAAAAAAAAAAAAAAAAAAAAAAAAAAAAAAAAAAAAAAAAAAAAAAAAAAAAAAAAAAAAAAAAAAAAAAAATTCTAAAAATTAACTTAAAATTTCCTTCAAAGGAAAGCTTTTAAATTCGTGGTCGAATAAAAAAAATATTCAAAAGGGTAAATAAAAAAAATAATTTATTTAAAATTGTTTAATGGCCCCAGGTTCAAAGAATGAACTTATTTAAAATAAAAAAATTTTAAAAAAAGATAGGAGGTTTAAAGATATTAAAAAGAAAATTTTCACAAATTAAATGCCATTCAAAGGAATTCATTTTAATAAAAAAATTTATGCAAAATGGTTTTAAAAAAATATAAGAAAAATATTTCAAGAAAATAAATGCCATTTAAGAAATAATTTAATTCAATGTTGTAAAAGAAAGAAAAAAATCTAAGAAAAAATCAATGGAAGTTCATTCAAAGAACTTATTAAAGTCCTGTTAAGTTCCAGGCATTGAATCAGATGAATTGGAGAAAAAAAAAAAAGATAGGTTAAGTCCTAAAAAAAATATTTCAAACTTAAGCTTAAATGGCCCCTGTAAGTATAGAATTTTTTAATAAAAAAAGGAAGGGAAAAAAAAAATTCACGAAGTTAAGTTACTATACAAGAATGAAACCTTTTAAAAACTAAAAAATTTTGGGGCCGGGGTTCGAATCGTTTGAAAAAGGAATAAAAAAAAAAAGGTTAAAGTTCAAAAAAAAATTATTCAAAAAATAAAATTTCCCGGGTTAAGAGAATCCAGAGCACTTTGTAATTCAAAGTAGAAATCATGATGAAAAACAAAAATAGATTAGCGATTAAAGATTCATATCAAAAGAACTTCATTTTAACAAGAACTTAGCTAAAGGTTCCCTGGTGTCAGATGATCAGAGCATTGGTAATAAGTAAAAATGAAAAAAAAAATTTTGGGGTTAAAGATTCAAAAAAATTCATTTCTAACAAGACTAAGTATAAACTGTTCCCGGGTTCAAAATCAGAGCTTGTAATCAGAAAGAAAATGTGAAAACCCAAATAGATTCAGGATGGTTAAGTTCCATATCAGATGAAACTCTTCTACAAATTAAAACTGGTTCCTGGCTGTCAAAACAGAGACTTGTAATTCAAGAGAATAGTGAATGAAAAAAAAATTTAAGTTAAATTCATTACAGATGGAATTATTTCACAAGACTTAAGCTAAATTTCCGGTGAAAAATTGAATTGGGAAAATGGAAAAAAATAAACGGGAAGGTTAAGATCCTTAAAAAAACTTTTTCAATTAAATAAGTTAAATTGTCAAAATTTTAAATTTTGGTAATTCAAAGGAATCAGTGAATGAAAAAAAGATTCACAAAGGGTTTAAAGATTAATCAAGATGAAACTCATTTCTAACAAACTTAGTAAAATGTTCCCCTGGTGTCAGATGAATCGAGCACTTGGTAATTCAGAGTAGAAATAGTGAATAAAAAAAAAAGATGGAAGGTCTAAAGATTCATATACAAGGAACATTTAAAAAACTTAGTTTGTTCGGTGTCAAGTTGATTCAAGATTGAAATTTAAAAAAAAGTA
>JAVBHU010000646.1:0-17782 GCA_034768395.1 Linum lewisii | reverse complement strand
AGGGAAAGCAGCAATCTTCCAACTATCAGAATCATTCTTCCAGCTGCCAGAGTTCATCTTTCAGCTGTAAAAGATTCTTCAGAGACTAGAGGAGCTCTTTAGAATGGTTAAAGAAAGCGAGCGTCCTCAAGAGGATTTCACAAACTATGAGCAACCTCTCAACCTCCTTCTATGCTAGAGGAGCTCTTGAAAATGGTGAAGGAAAGCGAGCGTCCTCCAGAGGAGTTTGTAAGCTATGAGGAACCTTCTCCACCTCTTCCCACGATTGAGGAAGCTTTGAAGATTGCGAATGACAATGCGAACCAACTTAATCGCTTAGCTCAAGGCATGACACTCATCAAGGAAGCTCTAGAGGATGAACAACATTCTCCACCCTCCTCAACAATTGAGGAGATGTTGCAAATGGCGGAAAATAATGCGGCTCGGTTGGATCGTTTAACACAAAGTGTGAAGCTCATCTCCGACACTCTTGAACCGGAAGTGCTAGTCATGGAAGAAGAACAAAGTGAGTCTCCCCAAGAGGAATTCGTGAGTCATGAGAAACCTCTTCCATCTCCTTTCATGCTAGAGATCTTGCAAATTGCGGAGGATAATGTAAACCGAGTTAACCGCTTATCCCAAAGCATAGAGCTCGTCACGAAGATTCTTGAGAATGAGCGACATCCCAATCATTTGGAGCATGTTTATGATGATGAAGATGACACTTGTGAATCCGAAGAGCTTGACACGGAAGGAGATTTGGTAGTGGAGGAGATTGAGGAACATGTTTTTCCCATGGAAACACCATGTGACAATGATGTGAGGAGAGAAGAATCAAGGAGACTTGAGGATGATGACCCTTTAGATGAGGTGAGAGATGATTTGGAGACGCTTCAAGAAGAGGTGACACCGAGAGTGGAGCACGAAAGTGAACAACACCACTCTATTGTGGTCCCACCAAGGATTGCGAGTACTCTTCAATCTTCTTGCTTGATCATGAAGTATTTGTGCCAAGAACCCAAGGAGACATGCATCTCTACCCCTCCTAAGGTGATAATGGAAGAGGAGCCGCCCATGTTTGAACCGGAAAACTCTTCGAGTGGCATCACCAACTTGGAGACGATGGAGCTAAATGGTGGCCCCCTACCATACTTTCTTCCTCAAGTTTCGGAACTCAAAGGTAGCAAGCCACCCCAGGGTATCATGTGCTATACAAGCATCATTGTGCATTGGCTAGTCTACCATTCTCCCAAGATGTTTCTTGGAGCTCAACTTTCATTGTGGAAGAAGCTACTTGACATCAAGGAGGTACTAAGTTGGACACCATAACACAGGTATCGTCGATCTTAAGACGGTAACCAAGCGCTTCTTGGGAGGCACCCCATGTTATCTTTACTTTTATTGCTCTTGTTTGCTCTTTTTCATTTTTGTGTTGTTTTAGCTTTTCGAATAAGGTTGGCAAGCATTTGGGATCATCTTCACCAAGGATCATCATGGAACTCTTTCACCAATATCACGTCCTATGCTCCTCTCTACCAACGCGGTAACTTCGTTCCACCTTACCCTCTATCTCTTGATCATTGAGGACAATGCTCATGTTAGTCGTAGGGGAGTTTGAGGTTTGGTGTCATTATTTGTGGTAGAGATTAAGGCTATGCTTTGTTGAGTTGCATGATCTTAATTGAATGTCAATTTCCTCTATTGTAGAATCATTCGGTTCTTGACTTTTTGGTGTTTAATTGACTTCAAGCTTTCACAATGATGTTTAGACTGTTCCACTTAGAACCTATAACCAGCATGTTAGCGCTAATATCAAATGAGTCTAGGCTAGAACAGAGATTTTATCACTCTTGTATGTTGGTTGATTGGTTGATACGTGTTTTTATACCACTCGATAACACCAGTCTAGGATGATGAAGGCAATCAGATTTTCTTCCCCTTTTCTATGATTTTCTTCAACTTTTTGAACTTTTTGTTCCCTCGTGATTGTGGCTTGAGATTAGACAGAATCCAATTCGAAATCTTGTGTGGAAGTTGTAAGGGGTTAAGGATCAAGTGGCTAATGTCAAAAGAAAAGAAAAGAAAAGCTAAGCTAGGCAAGCTCGGCACCTAAGTGAAGTGTCGGGTGAGCACTAGCAAAGGCAAAAGCTGTGAGCTAGGCAGGTTCAACACCTAAGTGAAGTGTTGGATCGAGCACTAGTATGCAGTAAGAAAAAAAAGAAAAAAATGAAGAAGAAAAGAGAAAGAAAAGAAAAAAAAGGAGTTCTCAAATGTAGCCCTTGATCCTAGCCAGAGTTTGTAAAGTGTGGATCTAGAAGCGGATGAAGTCGAGTCGATAGCCACGTCATGATCACTCACCACTTTCAATCCATTTCCCGAGTTCAAGTCCTTTTGATTAGAGTTGGTGTTGTCGTGGTCGGTTTTGCTGTGTCCCAATCAACCACTACTTGAAGTGTGCAGAAAATAGTGAGGTCTAGACTTGTTTGGTTGATGTTCTTGCATGTGTAGGTTAAGTTTGTTCGTGGAACAGTTTAAACCGAATTGTCATTGCTTGAATCTCAATGGGCCGATCTTGTCATTTGTGAGCTTGGATGTTTTCTAGTTTATTTGCTTGCGGACAAGCAAAGCTTAGTCGTAGGGGAATTTGATGTGACTATATTTGGTGCATTTTAAGCCTTTGATTAGCCTATGAAATGCCCGTGTTTGATCCTTAAATGCCATGCTTAATATGCTTTTATTGAAGTTTTGTGCTAATTGTCCTTTTGTTGCCTGGTTGCCACTTTGAGGCCATTTCCATATCTATTGGAGGTTTTTTCTTTGTATTTTCAGGTCTTGTCATTGAAGTACTGGTGACAAGGAGCACGTGGAATCAAACAGGAGGTCGATCGGAGCTAGGACGGAGGAGATACGGCCGATGCAAGATTGGAGAAAATGCACTTTCAGCTAAAGGAATTTTCGGCGAGAACCTAGAGTTCTCGGACCGAAAATTCTAAGCAGTCGGCGGAGGCTTGATCTTCAAGGAGATTTTTGACGAAAACTTTCCAGTATTTTCGCCGAAAACATGAGAAGGAATGCAAGGCTGGATCGGTGATTTATGAAGGAATTTTTGGCGAAAACCTTATGAAGTTTTCGCCAAAAAAATGAAGCAAAATCGGCCGAGTATATAAAGAGGAGTCGCGTTCAACTTGAGGGGGGAATTCATTAATTGAGATTTAGCCTTCTTCGAAACCCTTTTCTCTCAACTTCTCAAACACTTTCTCCTCATCAACCAATCCTCCACAACCCTAGAGCAAGGTGCAAATCAAAGTAGAGGAGCTTGGATTGAAGCTCACAACCTTGGAGAGGAGCTTGCAAGAGGAGGATTGCCATGGTGTTCTTGGTGATCATCTCTCTTTCTTTCTCTTTTGTTTCCTTGGCCATGTGTGGCTGATTTCTTAGGTTTTCTTGGATTGATAGATGGTTGTCCTAGGATAGAGGTGAATTGTACAAACATGCTATGATTGTTCTTGGATTGTATGAGGATGGTCTCTATGACTTGTTGTTAATTCCATTGATGGCTATGGCTTGATTGGTCTATTATTTGTAATGTAATGCATGAGAGTGCTTGGATTACATGGATTGTAGGTCTAGGGATTGAAGGGAGTGTGTTCTAAGAGATTAGATCATCTCAATTCAACCATAGTTGCATGATTTCTCACTTGTGTATTTTATCAAACACTTGGTGTGCATTAGGTTTTTCATTCAATTGAACTTTGATTAGTCTTTTGATGATTCTCTTAGTGTTAGGACATTGGCATGAGAGTGTGGTGTCTAGCCTAGTGGTCATAGAGTCATAGGAGAGGGTTTTGTAGCTTGGCATTTCATCAAACACCTTTAATGCATCCTTAGTCACTTAGCTTGAGAGCGAGAGCCTAGGTTGAGTGGTTCTAGGATAGGGATTTAGTGCGACGAGAGTGCATTGAGTCTATAGAAGGGATTTTCATGGTCATTCGATTGCATCCTCGATCATGTTTGGCTTGTTTGTGCATTTATTCCTCTTGAGCATGATGAACCTATCTTTCCAAGTGAACCTCCTTTACCTTTGATTTGCACCATTTCGTTTTGCTTTCTTATTTAGTTTCCTTTATGTTTTTATTTCCTTTTCAAACTAAAACCAATTTCAAAAGAATAGACCGTCCATGAACCGTGTGAGTATTAGCAATTGAGAGAGCCCTCGTGGAATACGACCTTGATAGTTGTGAGTTAAATCTCGCGCATCAATGTTTCTTCGTGCATTTCAGGTTCTGGGCTTCAAAGTACGGATGACAAGGAGCACATAGGAGCAAACAGGAGGTCAATCGGAGCCAAGACGGAGGAGATATGGCCATTGCAAGATCGAGAAAAATGCAGCTTTGCTGAAGAAGTTTTCGGCGAGAACTCTATGTTCTCGCTGAGAACTCTCATCCATTTGCAAACAAGAGATTGAGGCTTGATTTTCGAGGAAGTTTTTGGCGAAAACATGTGAAGGAAGTGAAGGCGGCTCAGTGGTTTTCAAAGGAATTTTCGGCGAAAACTTTCTAAGTTTTCGCCGAAAACTGCAGTCTTTTCCAGCAGCCTATTTAAAGCAGAGTTGCGGGAGAAAGGGATACAATTCATTATTCAGAAAACACACCTTCGTCAAAACCCTTTTCTCTCAACTTTTCAATTACTTTCTTCTCATCTCCAATCCACAACCCTAGAGCAAGGTGCAACTCAAAGTAGAGGAGCTTGGATTGAAGTCCACATCCTTGGAAGAGGAGCTTGCAAGAGGAGGATTGCCATGGTGTTCTTGGTGATCATTGATGACACGCTTTTGGCGTGTGTGTCAAATAACTAACCTACCAAGGTAGGCTAGATCGTATTCTACTCGAGGTCTCTTCTTCTTTCTACTCAAATATGTTGGCAAATTACTCAAGTTTGAACAAGTTGTGCGTGGTGTGAGTTCCACGACTTCTAATCTAATAAAGCAGGAAAATAAAAGACATAAATATTAAAAGGTTGAATAACGAGAAGATAGACGAGCTTAGATTTCAAATTCCCCTTAGATCACCAAGGCAACGACAATCACAAGACCAGAGGTTTTCAATTCTAATTCAATCGGTTTCTATACACCACCATAACTCCTGACCCTTAGGTTTAAGACCGGCGAACGTTCGCTCTATCCGTTCTAACTACCAAGATTAATTAGCCACCCGGATACGATCGCCTCTCGCAATGACTAAACTAACTGGTGGAATTACTAGTGATTAATGAGTTACTCTTGAAGCAGATTTACCCTAACTGGTTCCTACGAAAGGCACACTCCAATGAATAGGTTAACTGGTTGAATTGATGTTTTAAAGAGAGGCGAGCGTTCGCTTCTATCCTCAGCTTAACAAGAATCTAAACTAGGTGATCAAGGAAGACAGGTTTAAGCGCCAAAGCAGGGAACTGTCTAGCGACTACGTCTAGCGACAACATCTGGCGACTAACCCTAACTTGCAAAAACCTAATCTAGGCGATCAACTAGAGAAGAAACATAAACAGTGAAGAACAAAACAACCATGCAAAGAGAAACTGATTGAACTTCGAATCTAATTACCACCAATCTGTGACCACTTTAAAGCCCTGGGTCACTTTGGGTTCATCTAATCTAAGCTCTATAAGTTTAGCTACTCATAATGATAACAGAAGAATCAAAGGAAACAAAGAAGATCATCATACAGAGGAAGAACAGATAAGAACTGAAAAACCTAATTCTGACGACTCCGGCGAAGCTTCAATCTCCTGGATCTTCAACATTAAGCTCCGAGCTCTCCGAGGTGGAAGGATGGCGTCACGATCTCTCCATGGATCTTCGAACTCTCTAAACTCTATCTATCGACCCTAGAGTCGGCTGACTCTCAAAAGTCTGATTTGTGAATAGTTCTTGGAATATGAATAATGATGTCTCCCTTTTCTGGCTGGCGGCTGCTCTGTTTAAATAGGGGTCATTAGGGTTTGCCGACTCTGCTTCTGAAAATAAGGAACTTTTCGGTGAAAACTTATAAAGTTTTCACCGAAAACTTTAGTTCAAAGTCTTCTGTCGATTTCTTCATAACTTTTCGGTGAAAACTTAAATAGTTTTCACCGAGAACTTCAGCTGGATCTTCGATGGATTTTTTCTAGGATTTTCGGCGAAAACTATGGAAGTTTTCGCCGAAAACTTCAGTGTAAATTAGCTGACTTCACCTGTAAGTTTCTTAAGATATTTTCGCCGAAAACTATGTAGGTTTTTCGGTGAAAACATTGTGCTGGGCAGTTGGATCTTCGGTTCTGACTCCAGTTTGATTTCTAGTTCGATTCTGGTTCACTCCTTGAGGTCTTGAATACGTCCGTGGTTATGTAAATGATGGCAAAAACCTGTGCTATCACAAAAACACTAGAAAACCATCAAATGGACCCAAAAAGGGCCAAAGTAACCAAATCGGTAGGAAATAGGGCATTTGAGTGAATATTCGCTATTTTACCCCTAAAACCACTTTTCAAGCAAGGAAATGTCGCTTAAATGAGGCTGAAAATCACGTCAAATCGAGTGTCATCAAGCATCTCTCTTTCTCTTTCCTTCATTTCCTTGGCCATGTGTGGCTGATTTCTTAGGTTTCCTTTGATTGATAGATAGTTGTGCTATGATAGAGGTTGATTGTGTAAACATGCTATGATTGACCTTGGATGTAAGAAGATGATCTCTAGACTTGTTATTAATTCCATTGATTGCTATGATTGCTTGATTGGTCTATTCTTTGTAATGTAATGCATGAGAGTGCTTAGGTTTTTCATTCAATTGAATTTTGATTAGTCTTTTGATGATTCTCTTAGTGTTAGGACATTGACATGAGAGTGTGGTGTCTAGCCTAGTGGTCATAAAATCGTAGGATAGGGTTTTGTAGCTTGGCATTTCATCAAACACCTTTAATGGATCCTTAATCACTTAGCTTGAGAGCGAGAGCCTAAGTTGAGTGGTGCTAGGATAGGAACTTAGTGCTACAAGAGTGCATTGAGTCTATATAAGGGATTTGTGTGGTCATTTGATTTCAACCTCGATCATGTTTGGCTTGTTTGTGCATTTGTTCCTCTTGAGCATGATGAAGCTATCTTTCCAAGTGAACCTCCTTTATCTTTGTTTTGCATCGCTTTACTTTCTTGCTTTAGTTTTGTTTATGTTTTTTATTTCGTTGCTTTCAAACCAAACTCCTTTTAAATGAATAAACCGTCCATGAACCATGTGAGTAGTGGCAATTGAGAGAACCCTCGTGGAAATACGACCTTGATTGTTGTGAGTTGAAATTCACACATCACAATCCAACTCGATGTGCTTCGTTTGTTCATGCGCCACTGGATTCTCAACCATCCTTATCGCCGAAATGCTATCAGAAAACACATAAAAAGGCCTCGTGAAGGTAATAAGTAAATCTGAATACAAATATTGATGCCATTGAAGCTCACAAACCATAGTAGCTAAAACATGATATTCTGCTTCGGCAGAAGATCTAGAAACAGTGACATGTTTCTTCGACTTTCCTAAGTTACCAAATAACCTGTGGTGGATCGTCTCAAGTCTGGGAAACCAACCCTATCACTATTACTATACGCATGCAATGACAGATCAGAATCAGAGGGAAAGAACAAACCTTTTCCTGGTTCTTTCTTAAGGTACCTGACAACCTTTAAAGCATCTTTGAAATGTTCATCAGTTGGTTTACTAACACACTGACTCAGATAATTCACTGTAAAAGATATGTATGGCCTAGTACTGCATAAGTAAACCAAACGACCCACCAAGTGCTTATAAGTAGTCGAATCATTGAGAGGTGTACCTGAAGTTGTAGATAGTCGATTTCCTGATTCAACTAGAGAATTGGATGGCTTGGAAGCAAGAAGTCATACATCATTAATAATTTCTAATACATACTTCCTTTGTGTTAGTGAAATTCTAGAACTTGATCTAGCAACTTTTAAACCCAAAAAATACTTCAGCTGACTTATGTCTTTGATATTAAATTCAGCATCTAGAGCCTGTTTGATTGTTGAATACCATATTCATCATCCCTAGAAAGGATGATGTCATCCACATAAACCAAGGCTATTAAAAACAAGGAACTGGTCTTCTTAGTAAACATGGAATAGTCAGAGTGACACTGAATGAACCCAAATTTAACTAGAAAATTTGTAAGTCGAAAGTTCCATTGTTTGCTAGCCTGTTTAAGTCAATAAAGGAACCTATTTAGCTTACAAACAATGTTAGGATTAGAATTCATACCTGGAGGTGGTTTCATGTAAACCTCTTTGTCTAAAAATCCATGAAGGAATGTTGTGTTGACGTCCAGATGGTGTAAGGACCAGCTCTTTACTAATGCTAGAGCCATAAGACATCTTATTGTGGTCATCTTTGCTATCGGTGTGAGTGTGTCATTGTAATCAATTCCTTCGGTTTGTGTATATCATTTAGCGCCTAAACGTGCCTTGTAACATTCCACTGATCCATCTTCATTGTATTTTATACAGACTACCCATTTGGAGCCAATAGGGTGCTTACCATTAAGCAAAGGCATCATAGTCCATATTTGAGTCTTTGCGAGTGCATGTAACTCTGATTTCATTGCATCCATCCATTTGGGATTCAAGGTAAATAAAAGGCCCCCATGGTCCATTGTCATTTCGTCGGCCAAGGGAGCAACCACCATAATGTCGTTTCAACCACAGCTCACAGTGGCATCTCTTGCCGACGACTTTCATTTCGGCCATCCGGTAGGCTACTTAGAGCCACTGGGAGGCCAGAATCCTCACCTTCCCAACTTTGGGGCAGAGCCTCCTTGTAATTCTCTGGCTCTCTTTTTGAAATAATATTCATAGCAAAATAATGACACGCCAAAGAAAACTTATCGTAGGACATAACATCTTGTAAAGGACACTTCACTGTTTCATTGGCTACTGCTCCACAACTGAAATCTTTAAGGTATGAAGGCTGTCATCTGGTCCTGGACGATCGTCTTGTTTGACCTTCATCATTAACAGATGATATGCCAACTTCATCTTGTGATGGTGTGATGACACTCGATTTGACGTGATTATCAGCCTCATTTAAGCGACATTTCCTTGCTTAAGACATGGTTTTTAGGGTAGAATAGCGAATACTCAATCAATTGCCCTATCTCGTGCCATTTGTGTTACTTTGGCCCATTTCGGGTCTATTTGATGGTTTTCTAGTGTTTTTATGTTAGCACAGGTTTTTGCCGTCAAATAAAGTAGCCAAGGACGTGTCTAAGGCGTTTGAACCTCGAGGAATTGCACCGAAATTGATCCGAGGAGTCAATCGAGTCGAACCAAAGTTTGCCCCGGTTTACACTAAAGTTTTCGCCGAAAATCCCTTAGTGTTTTCGGCGAAAACCCCAGCACAAATCGACTGATGCTCATCAAAGGAAGTTTTCGGCAAAAACCCTAAGTTTTCGTCGAGAACAATTGATCTGAAAATCACAGGAGAACAGCAACCGGCGGACCATCCATTTACACTAAGATTTTCGGCAAAAATTCCTTATGATTTTTGGCGAATATTCTCGTTAAAATCTGGCGGTATTAGGGTTAAGTATAAATACTTAACCGGCGGCCCATACCTCATAATATACATCATAATTACCAACTAATACCGAACTTCATAATTCTCTCAAGTTCTGGAGCAGAGAGTTTAGAGTCCGAAGAGCCGGAAAGAGATCGTGACGCCATTCCCTTCCATCTCGAAGACTCGGAGCTAGGATTGCAGTTTACCGAAGATCGAAGTCTGCCAGAGTCGTCTTAATTAGGTTTTTTCAGATTCTTTTCTGTTCTTCCTCTGGATGATGAACTCTTTCTTTGTCTTTGATTCTTTTGTGATAAACATGAGTAGCTAAACTCTTAGAGCTTAGACTAGATGAACCCTAAGTGACCCAGGGCTTTAAAGCAGTCACGGATCGGCGGTGATTAGATTCGAAGTTCAATCAGTTTCTCTTTCATGTTTGGTTTGTTCTTCATTGTTCATGTCTCTTGTCTGGATTGAACACCTAGATTAGATTCTTGTTAAGCTAAGGATAGAAGCGAAAGCTCGCCTTACTTTAAAACATCAAATCGAACAATTAACCTTATAATTGGCGCGTGCCTTTCGTAGGAACCGGTTAGGGTTAATCCACTGCAAGAGTAACTCATGAATCGTTAGTAATTCCACCAATTAAGTTAAGTCGTTGCGAGAGGCGACCGTACCCGGGCGACTAATTAATCTTGGTAGCTAGAACGGATAGAGCGAACGTTCACTGGTCTTAAACCTAAGGGTCAGGAGTTATGGTGGTGTCTTAGAATTGATTGAATGAGAATTAAAATCCGCTGATCTGTTGATTGCCAATGCTCTGGGGAACGAAGGGGGATTCAAAGTCTAAGTTCGTCTGTCATCTCTGTTTTAATCAACCAATTTCCAATCTGTTCTTAGTTTCAATTTTTAATTTCTCTGCATTTCTTAGAATTAGAAGTCGTGGAACTCACACCACGCACGAAGTGCTTAAACCTGAGTAATTTGCTAGCTTATTTGAGTAGTCAATCATTAGAAGGCCCATGGAATACGATCTACCCTAGCTTTTGTTAGTTTTGTTAGTTATTTGATTGAGTCGTCAACGACCGGCTCACCATGGTGCAATGATGACATCATTAGGTACACTTGTGGAAGGTTCTATGTCAAACTGGTCAGGGCTCTCTATTTCATTGGAAAGTACTAATGATATACTGACCACTGGTGTAATGGATTCCATGAATGGAAATAAGAATAGATCTTGGCCCTGCAAGTTAGTCTTAGAGGGAAACTCTACCTTTCTAATGATCACATCACAATAATAAAAGAAATGTGATGTTCTAAATCATACAAGCGATAACCTTCAGTTCCAAAAGGAAATCCAACAAATACACAAGAAGACGCACGAGGATTGACTTTTAGTTTATTGGATCCAACAACAGTAGTAAATCAAAATTCGTAAATGCTGATAACTAAGAGCTTTACCAGTAAGCAACTCAGTCGGGGATTTATGGTCAAGCAAAGGACTGGAATCAAATTAATCAAATGAACCGCATGCATAACAGCCAATGACCAAAAATTATAAGTTAATCCTCCTTGAAATAAGTTAATCCGCACGGGAACAACAAGAATGTGATAATGTTTACGCTCGACCCTTCCATTTTTTTAGAAGAGTAAGGACACGATACCTGATGAATAATGCCATGCTGCTGAAAGAATGTCGGCATATTGAATTCTTGTCCACCATTAGTACGAACGACCTTTGCGGTCTTTAAGAATGAGTCTTAACTAACATACTTAAATCAATCAACAATTGCCTAGCCTCAAACTTAAGTTTCATCAGATACACCCATGTAGTCCTTCAAAAAGCATCTACAAGGGTTAGGAAATATCTATATCCATCAATAGCATGAATCTGATGCCGACCCCAAATATCACAGTAAATGTAACACCCGTCCCAAACTGACCCGGGTTTACCCGTGGTCGAACCGGTTTGAGTGCTACTCGAAGATACAGCATTTAAATAAAGGAGTAAAACGCAGCGGAAACAGAAACAACTCTCCATTAAAAAGTTCAAAATCAACTGAAGGCCTTCATTACATAAAATCTGAAATCCGAAACCAAATCTCAAAACGATTACAAAATTTCCAACCAAAGGTGTCAACTGAAATCTAAAATTAAAACAGTGGTCACTCCACAATAGCTTCCTAATCTTCACTTCACAACTCCAACCTGCAACTCCTCCGAACTCAACCGAACACCTGAAAAGAGAAACTGGGGGGGGGGGATCAGCTTCCTAATGAAACTGAGCGAACCCACTGGGTTTAACTATGCGCCGAACCTAGCCTAAGAGCGATCCCAACTCCGCACACAAACAACAATGGAATCTGACACAGCCATCCTCATTTTAATTCCTAACATGATACTAAGTGATCACATAAGCTCAAATCTCAATTAACATCCACAAGAGTTTAACATGCATAAGCTCAACATTACACCGCATCCAACTCCACATTATGCAACAGAGAAAACCACATGCACAAACATAACCAAAATCATGTAACCACTCGTCCCCCAATTCAATCAATACTCATACATTCACCTTCACACGCATACATTTACTCTCCATTTCTCCTTCATATTTTCTAGGTGATCACACAGGTGCACTACTCAGTCCATTGCCCACAACTAACAGTCTCAACAATGTAACCCAAGTCATCCATTCACAAGTACACGATATAGCCAACTCATGTAGCGCACAGTTCAACATTACATCACAATACAACTCACTATCACTAACAACACTTCCACTCACACATCAACCACAACACCCACACATTAACCACAACACCCACATTACCCAAATTCACACTTATCATCATCATCAATCCTAGACCATTCAACTCCTATCTCACATCTCATCACAACAACATAATTCACAACACAACACTAAGCACTTCACTAACACCTCCAATACACATACCATACACGAATCACACATGCATCTTATTCCACACACACTCACAAACACGCATACACCACCGCACATAACCAAGCATTCTCATCACTAACACATACCACACATTCATTGATCTAGGTGAGTTCATTAGGCGCCATAAGGAGTTATTCCCCCGCTACCCCGCCGGCCTCGTGCTCCCCTACCGCATGGGGAACACGTCACATATCCACAATTCCATAATTCCACAATTCCACAATTCCACTCCCCGTCGGGAGACTAATCTACCAGTCCGTCGGTAGGCCCTAACCACCAGTTCGTCGGTGGGTGAAACACATTTGGGGTAACGTTGGCTCCTTCCAGTTCTATCATTTAAATTCCATTTACCCAATTCCATTTGATTAATTCCACTTTACAAACCCACTTCCCAATTCCACTTTACAAATCCACTACACAAATTACACATCACAATGCCACATCACAATACCACAACACAAACCCACATCACAAATCCACACCATGATTCCACCACACAATTCCACGTTCTAGTTCCAAACACCAATTCTATGTTCCAATTCTAGGACATAATTCTAGTCTAACCACAACCGGCAATAATAGATACAATCATAGAATTCATCTCATCCAACCCCATCTCATCTCACATTTCTAGATCAAATACATTAGCTATCATCTTATATCCCAATCCCCACATCACACATAGAACAGCACAATCATCATACGTCAATCACAAGACAGTTATTCAGTTTTACTCTCATAGGTTCATGCAAGACCTAATTCTGTTCTAAGTCTATTAAACTCCGCACTCCCATTTCTAGCCACCTAGTCAACTATACACTCACACAAGTCAACCATACAATCACACCAGTCACCCAACACCACATAATAGTAACAATCACGACAGCATCAATTTACCATTTCAACTCTCCTATTGAGCATTACTAGATTAAACCACATAATCTATCTAGTTCACATAATTCATCTAACACGATTCCTAGCCACAATTCGACCAATTCTGACATCCTCATTCTTCTCTACCATTTACCAATCCACATTCAAGACTCCAACCTTACTACGATAACCAAAAGACACACTATCAATCACCATCACACACAGCATCAATTTCATTCAAATCAATCATACGACCCCAGTTCAACTAGTTCATGCAATCACACCACCCAATTCCATTACTCAATTCCATTACTCAATTCCATTTACCAATTCCCTTAACCAATTCCATAAGTCAATTCCACGTACCGATTCTATTGTCCAATTCCATACCTACATTCCCTACCGATTCCAGTAGCCAGTTCTAAGTCATAGTCTACCACCCTAAACACATTAACAACCACCTTCACACGCATCATCAATTCTACCTAAAAGGCACGTTGCATAATTCATACATCAACACCTAGCATCATCTCAATCCCAACATCATGTAAACCCAAACAATCCAAATCATTCAATAATCCCACATCACACATAACCACACATCACAAGACATTCAACGCCTCCCACGGCACAAACAGTTTAAGGGTAAACGGCTAGCTCACCGGCCACCCCCACCTGCAAGTACAGGGGAAGCCATGTCATGAGTCGTAGGGTTACCCTCCTGTACGTCCTTCATTGGATGACCACACATTGGTGGAGCCATCCACCTGTTCATCGATTAAGGGCGACCCCACATTGGCAGGACCACCCTCCTGCAACCACAGACTGACAATAGCATAATATACACAATTCTCATGTTCACAGACTCGTCCCTCCTATCACTCTTTACTAGTTCCGATCAATTTATCATCCATGTTAATCAATTTCTCCAATAAAACTCATCACAAACAGCCATCAATCATCAACCAATCCATCAATTAACAAATATCCAACAATCATCAAAACAACATATTTCACAGAACAATCAATTGCAGAACAATTTTCTCCTTTTACTCTCTTTCAATTTCATGCAAGGCCCTACATTTTTCTAAGTCTGAATTGTAACTCCTCACACCGACAAGACTACCTATCGTACGCTAAACCCTCACCTGACAAGAAGACGAGGCTCTAAACTCTTCAAGAAACCCGAACAACCAAACTCTCAGACACCAAAAACGTAGCTATCCTCCTCTTCACCGACAGCAGCTTACTCCGAAATATCCAGAACTTCTGGGTGCGATCTCTTCCTCTAATCACAACGAACTCATAGCAAGAAACGGATCGCCAATCGGATCTCTACAACTCTCAGAATCGAGGTTTGAAGTTTTGGAGATTTCTGGCTGAGACACAAAAACGTAGCTCTTCCTTCTTCCACGGACAGCAGCCTGCTCCGACCCAGCCAGAACCACGACTAGAGATCTCTTCCTCTCACCGCCACGAACGTGTAGCAAGAAACGGATCATCAATCGGAGCTCTACCAAGAAACGATTACAAAATTCCCAACCAAAGGTGTCAACTGAAATCTAAAATTAAAACAGTGGTCACTCCACAATAGCTTCCTAATCTTCACTTCACAACTCCAACCTGCAACTCCTCCGAACTCAACCGAACACCTGAAAAGAGAAACTGGGGGGGGGGATCAGCTTCCTAATGAAACTGAGTGAACCCACTGGGTTTAACTATGCGCCGAACCTAGCCTAAGAGCGATCCCAACTCCGCACACAAACAACAATGGAATCTGACACAGCCATCCTCATTTTAATTCCTAACATGATACTAGGTGATCACATAAGCTCAAATCTCAATTAACATCCACAAGAGTTTAACATGCATAAGCTCAACATTACACCGCATCCAACTCCACATTATGCAACAGAGAAACCCACATGCACAAACATAACCAAAATCATGTAACCACTCGTCCCCCAATTCAATCAATACTCATACATTCACCTTCACACGCATACATTTACTCTCCATTTCTCCTTCATATTTTCTAGGTGATCACACAGGTGCACTACTCAGTCCATTGCCCACAACTAACAGTCTCAACAATGTAACCCAAGTCATCCATTCACAAGTACACGATATAGCCAACTCATGTAGCGCACAGTTCAACATTACATCACAATACAACTCACTATCACTAACAACACTTCCACTCACACATCAACCACAACACCCACACATTAACCACAACACCCACATTACCCAAATTCACACTTATCATCATCATCAATCCTAGACCATTCAACTCCTATCTCACATCTCATCACAACAACATAATTCACAACACAACACTAAGCACTTCACTAACACCTCCAATACACATACCATACACGAATCACACATGCATCTTATTCCACACACACTCACAAACACGCATACACCACCGCACATAACCAAGCATTCTCATCACTAACACATACCACACATTCATTGATCTAGGTGAGTTCATTAGGCGCCATAAGGAGTTATTCCCCGCTACCCCGCCGGCCTCGTGCTCCCCTACCGCATGGGGAACACGTCACATATCCACAATTCCATAATTCCACAATTCCACAATTCCACTCCCCGTCGGGAGACTAATCTACCAGTCCGTCGGTAGGCCCTAACCACCAGTTCGTCGGTGGGTGAAACACATTTGGGGTAACGTTGGCTCCTTCCAGTTCTATCATTTAAATTCCATTTACCCAATTCCATTTGATTAATTCCACTTTACAAACCCACTTCCCAATTCCACTTTACAAATCCACTACACAAATTACACATCACAATGCCACATCACAATACCACAACACAAACCCACATCACAAATCCACACCATGATTCCACCACACAATTCCACGTTCTAGTTCCAAACACCAATTCTATGTTCCAATTCTAGGACATAATTCTAGTCTAACCACAACCGGCAATAATAGATACAATCATAGAATTCATCTCATCCAACCCCATCTCATCTCACATTTCTAGATCAAATACATTAGCTATCATCTTATATCCCAATCCCCACATCACACATAGATCAGCACAATCATCATACGTCAATCACAAGACAGTTATTCAGTTTTACTCTCATAGGTTCATGCAAGACCTAATTCTGTTCTAAGTCTATTAAACTCCGCACTCCCATTTCTAGCCACCTAGTCAACTATACACTCACACAAGTCAACCATACAATCACACCAGTCACCCAACACCACATAATAGTAACAATCACGACAGCATCAATTTACCATTTCAACTCTCC
The DNA here is from genome assembly GCA_034768395.1 of Linum lewisii. Taxonomy (NCBI): domain Eukaryota; kingdom Viridiplantae; phylum Streptophyta; class Magnoliopsida; order Malpighiales; family Linaceae; genus Linum; species Linum lewisii. Next base: position 1,081 of record JAVBHU010000646.1, on the reverse strand, counting down.
TATTGAGCATTACTAGATTAAACCACATAATCTATCTAGTTCACATAATTCATCTAACACGATTCCTAGCCACAATTCGACCAATTCTGACATCCTCATTCTTCTCTACCATTTACCAATCCACATTCAAGACTCCAACCTTACTACGATAACCAAAAGACACACTATCAATCACCATCACACACAGCATCAATTTCATTCAAATCAATCATACGACCCCAGTTCAACTAGTTCATGCAATCACACCACCCAATTCCATTACTCAATTCCATTTACCAATTCCCTTAACCAATTCCATAAGTCAATTCCACGTACCGATTCTATTGTCCAATTCCATACCTACATTCCCTACCGATTCCAGTAGCCAGTTCTAAGTCATAGTCTACCACCCTAAACACATTAACAACCACCTTCACACGCATCATCAATTCTACCTAAAAGGCACGTTGCATAATTCATACATCAACACCTAGCATCATCTCAATCCCAACATCATGTAAACCCACACAATCGAAATCATTCAATAATCCCACATCACACATAACCACACATCACAAGACATTCAACGCCTCCCACGGCAGAAACAGTTTAAGGGTAAACGGCTAGCTCACCGGCCACCCCCACCTGCAAGTACAGGGGAAGCCATGTCATGAGTCGTAGGGTTACCCTCCTGTACGTCCTTCATTGGATGACCACACATTGGTGGAGCCATCCACCTGTTCATCAATTAAGGGCGACCCCACATTGGCAGGACCACCCTCCTGCAACCACAGACTGACAATAGCATAATATACACAATTCTCATGTTCACATACCCGTCCCTCCTATCACTCTTTACTAGTTCCGATCAATTTATCATCCATGTTAATCAATTTCTCCAATAAAACTCATCACAAACAGCCATCAATCATCAACCAATCCATCAATTAACAAATATCCAACAATCATCAAAACATCATATTTCACAGAACAATCAATTGCAGAACAATTTTCCCCTTTTACTCTCTTTCAATTTCATGCAAGGCCCTACATTTTTCTAAGTCTGAATTGTAACTCCTCACACTGACAAGACTACCTATCG
>JAVBHU010000645.1:0-17782 GCA_034768395.1 Linum lewisii | reverse complement strand
CCCCAACTCAAGGCTCCATGGGTATTTTTTTTTCGAGCTAAATCACGCTTCAAGAGGGAGTCGCGAAAACCCTTTGTTATTGATTTATGCTACGGTGTTTAGGGAGATGTTGATTCGATTTCCCATTGCGATCTGTTTTGCATCAAATGATTTCCTCGGGATTGACCCCTTGTTTTGCATATTTTTTATAAACAAAACTAATTGGGTTCTTAATAAAATTATTTAAAAGAGGGATTATGTCGTGTTAATATTTTCGTTGAAAATATGTTTTCAGAGTGTTCATTTTGTTTGTTTTATTTAGTTAAACTAATTTTAAATAATAAATATATGAGATTAAATCTATTGATATAAACGATTAGTTCAATGAAAATACCATTCTAGATAGCACAAAACGTCAGTGGGTTGTACCCGGTACTCCCACTTTCAGTGGGTGCACCGAAGTGTTTATCATAAATATATATATTAGACCACTGTCGGCTGGAGAGCCGGCAAACTGATTTCGGAAAAAGCTGCAGTATGTGGAAGATGGAGCAGTGATGTTTGAGCAAGGGTTTGGAACTCCATGCTCAACTCAGCCAAATCATTCCACTTCCTCGGCCCAACCCAATTTTATTTGTTTTTCCTTCAGCCCAAAAAAGTTTTGGTCTGAGACTAAGACTGAGTTTGGGGAGCCCACCATGGTTACTGAACCCAACAACTACACCCATTAGCCCAAGGCCCAAACTTGCTCTAATTGTAAGTTTGCAAGAGGCTGTCGAAATAATCTAGGCTTGGCCTAAGGTGCTGATGGGGCGTTTTGGTACGACCTAACTTGATCAAACCATATCGATTTGACCGTATGGGTGAAATCAGTTGGTCCCGACAATTTTGGTCGAATTAAAATTATATTTTTTTTCAATTTTCTGTTTTGCCAGGTTTGAGTTGGGTTGACCATCTTGACTTAGGTTTGACCAAGTCATTTGTCCATCGAACGGAATGTTTTTTGAACTAAATTTTGGGAAATTTTCAGTTTTAATCATAGGTTTGATTAAGTATTGAAAATATTAAGTTCATAATAATTTCCTATTTAATTTTAATAAAGAGTTATTAAAATTGAGTGAGAGTTTTAATTGATAGAATTTAAGGGCAAGTTTTGAAATATATATCCATGGAACTTTTAAATATTAACGACAATTCCCATATTAAATGAATTATTGTTGAAAGCAATTGTAATAAAGGAGTTTATTATTAGGTTTAAATTGGAAATAAAATTATTTTTTCTTAACTAATTCCCACCTTAATTAAATTGGTTAATTATGGTTAAATTTAAATCCATCAGTATGCTAGATTTAAGGTCATTCACTCATGCGGTACTGAATGAATGAAGTTTTATATCGGGTCAATATTTAAATAATCCAAACTTTGGGCCGGGTTACAAACTCGTCCCAAAAATTCGTTTTGTTGCAGGACCCAACCCAAATCGACCTAAACCATCCAATTGAACCGATCAACATCAAAACCGAAAGAACCCATCTCCGCTCCTTTCCTCTTCCTCCTCACCTCTCCCGTTCCTTCTTCACCACCACCACCACCACAATCAACTCTGCCGCCTCCTATTCATTCGATTCCTCCTCTTCCACGAACACCCGCGACCGCCGTTGATTGGCTCCGACTCCAGTACCGGTCACTGATCATAAATTTCCCACTCCTTCCGCCGGCGCTGGCGTAGTTGTCGATGGTTCAATGGCAGGGGATGGGGCATAAAGGCTACTGATTGGCTCCGACGACTAATCATCAAAGCATCTACCCCTTTTCCACCGGCACCGCTGCCACTAAGGGGGCAATCATGTAGCTCACTACATCGATTGGGTCTTGATGCAATCCTCCACCGGAGCTCTTATCTCACCGATTAGTTCTCTCCTATGTCCTTTTCCTTTTCTTGAAGCACAAAGCTTGGGAAGAAAAAACCTAATTAAAACTTGTGATTAGGAAATTAGGGTTCCAAGACAGAAACTAATTCCAAGGCATATTTATAGGGATTAATTTATCTATTAGATTCCATTGATTGTGGTGGTGGGGTGAAGAAGGAAGGGGAGAGGTATAGTAGCATAGGAAGATGAGGAGGAAGTGGAAAGGAGTGCAGATGGGTTCTTTCGGTTTTGAGTTATGTTGACCGGTTTAATTGGATGGCTTAGATTGATTTGGTCCTGATCTATTATTTAATTAGTATTTAACTGACGTGAACATGATGATGTGGCAATAGGACCACATTGTACGAAGTCCATACTAACGGGACGAGTCTGCAACAAAATGAAGTTTTAGGACGAGTTTGTAACCCGACCCAAAGTTTCGGGACTACTCAAGTATTTGACCCTTTTATAAACATATGTTGTTGTATATTTTGTGCGTTTTGTGGCAAAGCGTGCAGGTTCTTGGTGATTGGATAAAAGACCTCACCCAATTTAAAGTTTCTTTATTTTATATTGGGAAATACGGTCTGCGTACCGTTTACTTTGTTGTAATTTTATTTGTAATTAATAAGATTGATTAAGGAATCTTGTTATTAGTTTACAAAGCTATGTAATTACAACAAAGGAGGGATAGACGCCAGTCGAAGACTCAAAGGATGAAGATCCTTCGATGATGAACATGAAGCATTTTCCAAAATTAAAGGGGGCCACTATCCGATCCCTACACACGTTTATCAATCTAAATGCTTTAGAACCATATTTTAGGTTGTTGTGTATGTCTCTTGTGATGTGAACCGCTACAACCGTGGGCAGACGCCTTAAACACCGCAGTTGAGACCGTTGCAACGAGGTAGAACCGTCGGGAACCGGGGGCGGATTAGTACTTTGACCCGTCGGCTATATAACAGCCGGGAACCAGAAGTGTCCAGTCGAAGACGCCACGCCAAGAGATGGATGCTCTTGATGATAAGTCGATCCTTCAGTATCGCGTCATGCGATACAATAAGGGTTTCAGAACAGAGTTCTTTCAAAGGGGGTTTATTTCATCAAAGTCTGACTTACAAGGGTGGCCGGCGGCCTCCTTATATAGGTGAGGGAACAAGCTCTCCTCCCTAATCACTACTTCTAAATAATAATAAAATAAAGAGTCCTATTCCTAAATAGTCTCCTAAAAACCCCTAAATAATCCTACTAAAAGGAATAAACATAAATAATAGTTGTAGTCTTTAAAGCAGAATAAAAGACCTAAATTAGGTCAAAAACCCTAATCTGGCCGAGAGTACGGCTGCTCGGGCCGGTTGGGCGTGTGTGGCGGCCCGGTGGGCTTGACCGGCCGAACGCCGGGCTTGACTCGGGTGGCGGACGCGGGCTTCGGCTTCGGGCGGGCTCAGTGACCGGACTTCTTGTCCAAAAGATATGTTCTTCATGTCCGGCTCCATAAAACTCCCTTAATCGGCCCGGCTGCTGGTTTAGGGCTTGTGGTTGCTCTCTCCTTGGTCCTTCTTTCTTCCCGCGCGGGCCTTCTTCTTTAAGCTTCAGATAGGCCTCCAGGTAGTTTTGGACGTAGCTCTCTGTGGTCAGCCCAAGTGTTATGCTTCGGGGCCAAGGACTCCAAGTCTTCTCATTCCTCGGCTCAGGTTCAGTCTTTGACAGCTCTCCTCTTCGGGCCAAGGGTTCTTGGATTCTCTTCCTTCTGTACTCCAGAAATGCTTCCAGAGGGTCACTCAAAGAACCAACTTCTTCTTCAGGGCTCCTGGAGGTCAGACTAGGGGCGGGCTGAAGCTTCTCTTCCGTGCTAGGGCTTATACCTTCGGCCATCAGCATGGCTTGGGACAGCATTCCCTTCCTCGGAGTCTTTCTACCTGCAAGTGAAGGGTTTTAGTCGATAGCTCTTGTCATACCTTGGTTTTAGTGCTCGAGGATGGCATGTCCTTGGATTCATGCGCTTCTTAAGAGGCACTAGGGCCTTGCCTAGGCCAGGGGATCCGGGTGGGGTGTAGGAATACCGGTTGGCATCGGGGGCAACATTGTTGGATCATATCATCCCCCTCTTCTTGCCTTGGATTTGTCCCCAAATCCATCTCGGATCCTTTCCTAACACTCATCATCCTCTTCCAGTTTTCAGCAGCATTATCCTTAGACTGAGGAGTGTCACTTGATTCAGTGATAGACCAGGGTCGGGTCCTTCAGCACTCTCTCCTTCAGTCTCCATCGCTCCTTCTCCTGAAAAACTATCAACAAAAATGTTAAGGCTCGGGGAGGTAGCGGGTGAGAGCTCCTTACTCATCTCCACATCCGGGTCAGCATCCGGATCTTCGTTGCTCGGGGCAGCTCTTAAAACTCGTCGGGAGGTGATCTCCATTGAATCTGGGGTGCACAGGGGACCGTCGGTGAAGCATCGGGTCGGGGCACGGGGGTGCCGGAGGTACCGGAGGTGAACCAGGGCACTTCGGTCAGGGGCGGCGGCGCCGGGTAGTGGGGCGGCATCGGGCAGTGGTACGACGGCGGGCAGTAGGAAACCGGCGGCGGCGGCCAGTGGTGAGGTGACGACGGGCAGTAGGAAGCCGACGGCAGCGGCCAGTGGTGAGGCGCGGCGGCGGGCAGTGGAGAACTGGCGGCGGTGGGTCAACGGGTATAATCCCTTTGGTATGAATAGTCGTAGGGGAATTTGATGTGACTTTTATTAGTGCATTTTAAGCTTATGAATGACCTTTGAAATGCCCGTGTTTGATTCTTAAATGCCGTGCTTAATGTGTTTTTATCGGAGTTTTGTGCTTAGTGCTATTCTGTTGCCCGGTTGCTACTTTGAGGCCAATTCCATGTCTATTGGAGGTGTTTTCATTGTATTTTCAGGTCTTGGTATTGTAGTACTGGTGACAAGGATCACGTAGGATCAAACGGGAGGTCAATCAGAGCTAGGACGGAGGAGATATGAGCGTTGCAAAATCGAGCCTTCTGCAGAGTTCAAGGGTGCACGCCGTGCACCATTGCACGCCGTGCATGATGCACGCCGTGCACTGTGCACGGTTGGTGCACGGGCTGTCCAGGAGGCTGCCAAATTTGATTCAGCTCCAAGGTGCACGCCGTGCAGCCTTGCACGCCGTGCACCCTGCACGCCGTGCAGGGGTGCACGCCGTGCACCTCCCTCTGCACTATATAAACCCACGTTTTTCACTCTTTTAGGGGAATTTGGGCCATCTCTTGAACCCCTTGTACATATCCACGAACCCTCAAACCCTAGAGCACATTTTGGGAGCATTTTGAAGCCATTGGAGCTAGGATTGAAGTCAACCAACCTTGGGAGAAGTGCTACAAGTGAAGAAGTGAAGATCATCTCAAGGATTCATCCATGGTGTTCTTGGTGACCATTCTTCCTTCTTTTCTCTTTACTCCCTTGGCCATGTGTGGCTGATTTTCTTGGGTTCATCTTGGATGGGTAGATTATTTGTGCTATGATAGAGGGATGATTGAATAGAACTTGCCATGATTGATCTTGGATTGTAAGAAGATGATCTCTATGACTTGTTGTTAATTCCATTGATGGCTATGGCTTGATTGGTCTATTATTTGTAATGTAATGCATGAGAGTGCTTGGATTACATGGATTGTAGGTCTAGGGATTGAAGAGAGTGTGTTCTAAGAGATTAGATCATCTCAATTCAACCATAGTTGCATGATTTCTCACTTGTGCATTTTATCGAACACTTGGTGTGCATTAGGATTTTCACTCAATTGAACTTTGATTAGTCTTTGGATGATTCTCTTAGTGTTAGGGCATTGACATGAGAGTGTGGTGTCTAGCCTAGTGGTCATAGAGTCATAGGAGAGGGTTTTGTAGCTTGGCATTTCATCAAACACCTTTAATGCATCCTTAATCACTTAGCTTGAGAGCGAGAGCCTAGGTTGAGTGGTTCTAGGATAGGGATTTAGTGCGACGAGAGTGCATTGAGTCTATAGAAGTGAAATGCGTGGTCATTCGATTGTTTCCTCGAGCATGTTTGGCTTGTTTGTGCATTTGTACCTCTTGAGCATGATGAAACTACCCACCAAGAGAACCCCTTTGTCTTTGATTTGCACCCTTTTGTTTTGCTTTGTTTGTTTAGTTTTCTTTATGTTTTCTTTTGTTATTCTTTCAAACCAAATCTTATTTTAAATGAATAGACCGTCTACGAGGAATGTGAGTAGAGGCCATTGAGAGAACCCCGTGGAATACGACCTTGGTAAACACGTGTTATCAAGTTTTTGGCGCCGTTGCCGGGGACTTTCTCAATCCTTTGAAAGCATTTAGTAGTGGACCGTTCTATTCACTTCCTTCCGTTTTAGTTTTGCTTCTTTATTGTTTGTTTTTGTTAATTGTTTTTATGGTTTTGTTATCCCGCATTGTTGTACTACTTGGTTGTGTTTGTTGTGCGTGTTTGTAGGCCCCTTATCCACCTATCTAGTTCATGGGAGCAAGGTTGCAAGTAAGATGAACTCGTGGAATGGAAGTAATGGTTATGGTTCCTATCAATGGTGGAATCCATCTCCTAACCATACTATGGTCATCCTACTCCATCCAACTACTACCAAGAAACTTGTGAGGAAGATGGCCAATGGTGGGGTCAAGAACAACAAGCTTCAACACCCATGTGGAATGAGCAATGTCTTTATCCATCTCCACCCTACCATCAAGTCTTGCCGGAGTATTATCAAGAAGATTTCACAAGTCAAGAACAACATTCTCCACCGCCTTCAATGTTAGAGGAGCTCTTGAAAATGGTGAAGGAAAGTGAGCGTCCTCGAGAGGAGTTTGTAAGCTATGAGGAACCTCCTCCACCTCTTTCCACACTTGAGGAAGCTTTGAAGATTGCGGAAGATAATGCGAACCAACTCAATCGTTTAGCTCAAGGCGTGACACTCATCAAGGAAGCTCTAGAGGAGGAACAACAATGTCCATCTCCCCCCACAATTGAGGAGATGTTGCAAATGGTGGAAGTTAATGCGGTTCGGTTGGATCGTTTAACTCAAAGTATGAAGCTCATCTCCGACATCCTTGAACCGGAAGTGCTTGTCATGGAAGAAGAAGAAGGTGAGTTCCCCCAAGAAGAGTTCATGAGCCATGAGAAACCTCTTCCATCTCCTTTCATGCTAGAGATCTTACAAATTGCGGAGGATAATGCAAACCGAGTTAACCACTTATCCCAAAGCATAGAGCTCGTCACGAAGATTCTTGAGAATGAGCGACATCCCAATCATTTGGAGAATGTTTATGATGATGAAGATGACACTTGTGAATCCGAGGAGCTTGACACGGAAGAAGAGTTGGTAATGGAGGAGAGTGAGGAGCATGTTCTTCCCATGGAGACGCCATATGACAATGATGTGAGGTATGAAGAACCAAGGAGACTTGAGGATGATGACCCTTTAGAGGAGGTGAGAGAAGATTTGGAGACGCTTCAAGAAGGGTGGCACCGAGAGTGGAGCACGAAAGTGAACAACACCACCCTATTGAGGTCCCACCAAAGGTTGTGAGTACTCTTCAATCTTCTTGCTTGATCATGAAGTACTTGTGTCAAGAGACGGACACAAGCTTTATAACCTCCCCTAAGGTGATAATGGAAGAGAAGTCGTCCATGTGTGACCGGAAGACTCCTTGAGTGGCATCACCAACTTGGAGACAATGGAACTCAATGGAGGCTCCCTACCATACTTTCTTCCTCAAGCTTCGACACTCAAAGGTAGCAAGCCACCCCAAGGTCTCAAGTGCTATACAAGCATCAATGTGCATTGGCTAGTCTACCATTCCTCCAAGATGCTACTTGGAGCTCAATCTTCATCATGGAAGAAGCTACTTGACATCAAGGAGGTACTAAGTTGGACACCATAACACAGGTATCGTCGAGCTTAAGACGGTAACCAAGCGCTTCTTGGGAGGCACCCCATGTTATCTTTACTTTTATTGCTCTTTGCTCTTTTTAGTTTTTGTGTTGTTTTAGCTTTTTTGAATAAGGTTGGCAAGCATTTTGGATCACTCTTCACCAAGGAACATCATGGAACTTTTTCACCTCTATCACGTCCTTTGCTCCTCTCTACCAATGCGGTAACTTCGTTCCACCTTACCCTCTCTCTCTTGATCATTAGGACAATGCTCATGCTAGTCGTAGGGGAGTTTGAGTTTGGTGTGCTTATTTGTCGGTAGAGGTCTAAAGCTATGATCTGATATGTTGCATGATCTTAATTGAATGTCGAATTCCTCTATTGTAGAATCGTTCGGTTCTTGACGTTTAGTGTTTAATTGACTTCAAGTCTTCGCAATGATGTTTAGATTGTTCCACTTAGAACCTATAACCAGCATGTTAGCACTAATATCAAATGAGTCTGGATCAGAACTGAGATCTTATCACTCTTGTATGCTAGTTGATTGGTTGATACGTGTTTTTATACCACTCGATAACACCGGTCTAGGATGATGAAGGCAATCAGAATTTCTTCCCCTCTTCCATGTTTTTCATTCTCTTTTTGATCCTTCGTGATTGTGGCTTGAGACTAGACGGAATCCAATTCGAAATCTTGTACGGAAGTTGTAAAGAGCTAGGGATCAAGTGGCTATTTTGTGAAGATTAAAAAAAAAAAAAAAAAAGAGAAAATGCTCAAAAGAAAAGAAAAGCTAGGCAAGCTCGGCACCTAAGTGAAGTGTCGGGTTGAGCACTAAGCAAAAGGGCAAAGGCTGTGAGCTAGGCAGATTCAACACCTAAGTGAAGTGTTGAATCGAGCACTAGTATGCAGTAAGAAAAAAAAAAAAAGAGAAAAGAAAGAAAAAGAGTTCTCAAATGTAGCCCTTGATCCTAGCCAGAGTTTGTAAAGTGCGGATCTAGAAGCGGATGAAGTCGAGTCGATAGCCACATTCACGACTCACGATCCATGTTCCGATTTCAAGTCCTTTTGATTAGAGTCGGTGTTGTCGTGGTCGGTTTTGCTTTGTCCCAATCATCCACTACTTGAAGTGTGTAGAAATTAGTGAGGTTTAGACTTATTTGGTTGATGTTCTTGCATGTGTAGGTTTAGTTTGTTCGTGGAACAGTTTAAGCTAAATTGTGATTGCTTGAATCTCAATGGACCGAACTTGTCATTTGTGAACTTGGATGTTTTCTAATTCATTTGCTTGAGGACAAGCAAAGCTTAGTCGTAGGGGAATTTGATGTGACTTTTATTAGTGCATTTTAAGCTTATGAATGACCTTTGAAATGCCCGTGTTTGATTCTTAAATGCCGTGCTTAATGTGTTTTTATCGGAGTTTTGTGCTTAGTGCTATTCTGTTGCCCGGTTGCTACTTTGAGGCCAATTCCATGTCTATTGGAGGTGTTTTCATTGTATTTTCAGGTCTTGGTATTGTAGTACTGGTGACAAGGATCACGTAGGATCAAACGGGAGGTCAATCAGAGCTAGGACGGAGGAGATATGAGCGTTGCAAAATCGAGCCTTCTGCAGAGTTCAAGGGTGCACGCCGTGCACCATTGCACGCCGTGCATGATGCACGCCGTGCACTGTGCACGGTTGGTGCACGGGCTGTCCAGGAGGCTGCCAAATTTGATTCAGCTCCAAGGTGCACGCCGTGCAGCCTTGCACGCCGTGCACCCTGCACGCCGTGCAGGGGTGCACGCCGTGCACCTCCCTCTGCACTATATAAACCCACGTTTTTCACTCTTTTAGGGGAATTTGGGCCATCTCTTGAACCCCTTGTACATATCCACGAACCCTCAAACCCTAGAGCACATTTTGGGAGCATTTTGAAGCCATTGGAGCTAGGATTGAAGTCAACCAACCTTGGGAGAAGTGCTACAAGTGAAGAAGTGAAGATCATCTCAAGGATTCATCCATGGTGTTCTTGGTGACCATTCTTCCTTCTTTTCTCTTTACTCCCTTGGCCATGTGTGGCTGATTTTCTTGGGTTCATCTTGGATGGGTAGATTATTTGTGCTATGATAGAGGGATGATTGAATAGAACTTGCCATGATTGATCTTGGATTGTAAGAAGATGATCTCTATGACTTGTTGTTAATTCCATTGATGGCTATGGCTTGATTGGTCTATTATTTGTAATGTAATGCATGAGAGTGCTTGGATTACATGGATTGTAGGTCTAGGGATTGAAGAGAGTGTGTTCTAAGAGATTAGATCATCTCAATTCAACCATAGTTGCATGATTTCTCACTTGTGCATTTATCGAACACTTGGTGTGCATTAGGATTTTCACTCAATTGAACTTTGATTAGTCTTTGGATGATTCTCTTAGTGTTAGGGCATTGACATGAGAGTGTGGTGTCTAGCCTAGTGGTCATAGAGTCATAGGAGAGGGTTTTGTAGCTTGGCATTTCATCAAACACCTTTAATGCATCCTTAATCACTTAGCTTGAGAGCGAGAGCCTAGGTTGAGTGGTTCTAGGATAGGGATTTAGTGCGACGAGAGTGCATTGAGTCTATAGAAGTGAAATGCGTGGTCATTCGATTGTTTCCTCGAGCATGTTTGGCTTGTTTGTGCATTTGTACCTCTTGAGCATGATGAAACTACCCACCAAGAGAACCCCCTTTGTCTTTGATTTGCACCCTTTTGTTTTGCTTTGTTTGTTTAGTTTTCTTTATGTTTTCTTTTGTTATTCTTTCAAACCAAATCTTATTTTAAATGAATAGACCGTCTACGAGGAATGTGAGTAGAGGCCATTGAGAGAACCCCGTGGAATACGACCTTGGTAAACACGTGTTATCAGTGGCGTCGAGCATCATCACGTCGGGGCAGCCAGGGTCGGGTAGGACCGGGGTGAGCCTCGGGCAGGGATGCGCTGGACTCGTGGTCGGGGGCCTCGTCGGGGGGGTGATGCGTCGGGGGGCCTTGGGCAGCAACTGGCCGGTCAGCAACTGGTCGGGCAGGGTAGCGCCGGGTGCTGGGGCGCTAGGACTGAGCGGGTAGCGCCAGTCGGGGCCGGGCGCTAGGGGGCCCGGGGGCCCGGTAGGGCAGCACCGGGGCTGGGGCCGAGCACTAGGGTGCTGGGGCCTGGGGCAACGCCGGAGCTGGGGCCGAGCGCTGGGGTGCTGGGGTCTGGGGTAGCGCTGGGGCGCTGGGGCCTGGGGTAGCGCTGGGGCTGGGGTCTAGCGCTGGGGGGGCTGGGGCCGGGCGCTGGGGTCTGGGGCAGCGCCGGGGCTGGGGCCGAGCGCTGGGGCGCTGGGGTCTGGGGCAGCGCCGGGTCTGGGGCCGAGCGCTGGGGCGCTGGGGCCTGGGGCAGTGCCGATGCTGGGGCTGAGCACTGGGGTGCTGGGGCCGGGCACTGGTGCCGGGGCTGAGGCCGGGGCGCCGGGTGCTAGTGTTTTGAAAGTGAACCCTGCAAACTTTTCGAGCCCTTCGGGCTGAACTTCTTCTCCTTCATCTGACTCCTCTTCTTCTTCCTTCTTCTCCTCTTTTTCATCGTCCGTCTCGATTCCTCCTTCTCTTACTACCATCGTCCGTTGGTTAGGGCAGTCCCTTGAGACGTGTCCTCTACCTTGACACTTAAAACATACAATTCCACTAGGACGTGGGTTAGAATTCTGAACTGTAGAAGTAGGTTGGGCAGATGTTACCGGTGGTGCCGAACCCTTAGGGTTAGGGTTTGGTCGTGCACTTGAGCCTCGGGGCTGGTCGGGCTTCCATGGGGCTTGGCTTGTGACCGAGCCTTTCCACGGGGCAGTGGCCGATCTTCTGGGGTAGCCTCTCCTCAACTCCCTCTCCACACGGTTGGCTAGGCCCTTAAGATCCTCGTAGTCAACGTAGTTAAGTAGGTTGACTTGATGCATGATCTCGGGGTGTAGCCCACCCACAAACCGGGCTATCTTCGCTTCAGGCTCTTCTCCTAGGTCGAGTCTAGCTACCAACATCTCTATCTCCTTGGTGTATTGTTCCACGGACATGGTGCCTTGCTTTAAGTTCCGGAGGGATGTGTGTAGGTCTCGGGTTGTAGGTGCTAGGAACGAACTTCTTCCTCATGATCCTCTTGAGGTCTCGCCACGACTCGATAGGGTCCTCCTCGTCTCTTTGGACCCGTCCTTTGAACTGGCTCCACCATAGGGCAGCATAGTCAGTGAATTCAAGGGTGGCAAGGATTACCTTCTTACGTTCGGAGTAGTGGTGGCACTCGAGGAAATCCTCCATACTTCTCTCCCAATCTAGGTACTCGTCGGCATTGTATTTGCCAGCAAACTTTGGCACGGTGAGCTTGAGGTTACTCAAGTCATCGTCAATTTCCTGAGCTAGTCGTCGGGCTCTCCTGTTCAGGCCTTCAGGGCTGTCCTCTCGGCGCTCATCTCGTCCTCTCTCGGCGTGAAGCTGAGCTAGGGATTCTTGGACGGCTCCAAGGTTCCGAAGGCTGCCTTCAACGTTGGCTAGTCTCTCGTCTGCCGTGGTTAGTACTATCGAACAGAAGCAATTTTCTATCCCCTCTTCTTAGAATTAAACTTACAACGAAAGGAAATAACTCGGCAAGGTGGCCTTGCTTTCTTTTCTTTTTCTTTTCTTATAACTCGAAACTAGAATTGAAATAGAAGAGAATTTTCGAATCAATTTTCTAAAGAAAGCAGTAAAGGATATGAATCCAGGTGAACCTGGAGACTGGGATAGATTGTGGTCCGTGAGCTGAACCGTGCTCTGATACCAACTGATGTGAACCGCTGCAACCGTGGACAGACGACCCTTAAACACCGCAAGTTGAGACCGTGCAACGAGGTAGAACCGTCGGGAACCGGGGGCGGATAAGTACTTTGACCCGTCGGCTATATAACAGCCGGGAACCAGAAGTGTCCAGTCGAAGACGCCACGCCAAGAGATGGATGCTCTTGATGATAAGTTGATTCTTCAGTATCGCGTCATGCAAATACAATAAGGGTTTCAGAATAGAGTTCTTTCAAAGGGGGTTTATTTCATCAAAGTCTGACTTACAAGGGTGGCCGGCGGCCTCCTTATATAGGTGAGGGAACAAGCTCTCCTCCCTAATCACTACTTCTAAATAATAATAAAATAAAGAGTCCTATTCCTAAATAGTCTCCTAAAAACCTCTAAATAATCCTACTAAAAAGGAATAAAACTATAAAATAATAGTTGTAGTCTTTAAAGCAGAATAAAAGACCTAAATTAGGTCAAAAAACCCTAATCTGGCCGAGTATGGCTGCTCGGGCCGGTTGGGCGCGTGTGGCGGCCCGGTGGGCTTGACCGGCCGAACGCCGGGCTTGACTCGGGTGGCGGACGCGGGCTTCGGCTTCGGGCGGGCTCAGTGACCGGACTTCTTGTCCAAAAGATATGTTCTTCATGTCCGGCTCCATAAAACTCCCTTGATCGGCCCGGCTGCTGGTTTAGGGCTTGTGGTTGCTCTCTCCTTGGTCCTTCTTTCTTCCCGCGCGGGCCTTCTTCTTTAAGCTTCAGATAGGCCTCCAGGTAGTTTTGGACGTAGCTCTCTGTGGTCAGCCCAAGTGTTATGCTTCGGGGCCAAGGACTCCAAGTCTTCTCATTCCTCGGCTCAGGTTCAGTCTTTGGCAGCTCTCCTCTTTGGGCCAAGGGTTCTTGGATTCTCTTCCTTCTGTACTCCAGAAATGCTTCCAGAGGGTCACTCAAAGAACCGACTTCTTCTTCAGGGCTCCTGGAGGTCAGACTAGGGGCGGGCTGAAGCTTCTCTTCCGTGATAGGGCTTATACCTTCGGCCATCAGCATGGCTTGGGACAGCATTCCCTTCCTCGGAGTCTTTCTACCTGCAAGTGAAGGGTTTAGTCGATAGCTCTTGTCATACCTTGGTTTTAGTGCTCGAGGATGGCATGTCCTTGGATTCATGCGCTTCTTAAGAGGTACTAGGGCCTTGCCTAGGCCAGGGGATCCGGGTGGGGTGTAGGAATACCGGTTGGCATCGGGGCAGCATTGTTGGATCATATCATCTTGCGCGATTAGTTCACTAGCAAAAGTAGAGGAAAACACATCACCTAAAATGTCTCCAAAGTAAAAGTGAGGCAATGCTTTACCATAACGAGACCTGTGATGCCTTTACAAGAATTAAGCCTTTTCTACCAAAGTAGACAGTGGACCTATTATTATATTGGATAACAGAGTGGATCTTAGGGGTCCATAAGTTCATTTTTGTCGTACTCAACAAATACAAAAGACAAAGTTTTGGTTCGAAGCATAGATGATTTGGTGAGTGTCACATGATCAACCAAGAGTCACAAAAGAGTTGTGATTGACCAATGGGTGGTCTACCTAAATTAAAAGCAGGGTCATGGCAAATGTGTATGGACTTCACGAACCTAAACGACGCTTGTCCAAAAGACCATACCCGCTACCAAATATAGAGTAGTTGGTAGACGCAATGGCTAATAATGAGATGCTATCTTTTTTAGACATGTTTTCTGGCTATCATCAAATTCCTTTAAATATTGAGGATCAGGAGAGAAAACAACGTTCATGACACCTACGACGAATTACTCTTATAGAGTGATGCCTTTTGGTCTCAAGAACGCAGGAGACACCTATCAGAGGATGATCTACAAGGTTTTCACGAAGCAGATCGGAAGAAACCTTGAAGCATATGTGGACGATCTGCTGGTTAAAAGCAAAAAGTCGGATAGTCATTTAAGTGATTTGAGGGAAATTTTTGATACACTTCAACAATACTCTTTAAGGCTCAATCACTTAAATGCGTTTTTGGAGGGACATCGGGGAAGTTTCTCTGCTACCTCATAACAAGGAGAGGGATAGAAGCCAATCCATCTCAGATCGCGGCAATTACATCCATGACGCCTCTAAAAACAGTGAAGGAAGTTCAAGTGCTGTCCGACCGAATCACGATGATTAATTGCTTTATCCTAAGGATCGTTGATAGATGTGCTCCATTCTTTGCAACTCTCAAGAATGCGTCCAAGTTTGCATGGGACGATAAATTTAATAAAGAGTTCGAGGAATTGAAACAGTTCTTAGCTACACTACCTGTACTAGAGTCACCTAAACTGAATGAAGATTTGTTTTTGTACATCGCAATCTCTACTAAGGTAGTTAGCACCGTTCTCATTCGCTGGGAAGACATGAGTGAATATCCTATCTTCTATACGAGTAAAACATTGATTGACGCTGATACAAGATATCCGGCGATTGAGAAAATGGCGTATGTGGTGGTTGTGCGTGACAAGAAAGCTAAGGCCGTACCATTCATGTCATCACAAATTTGCCAATAAAAAACGCATTACGGTCCATGAGCGTGGTAGGGCGATTGGCAAAGTGGGCAATCGAGCTAAGCGAGTATGATATAAGGTATCAGCCTAGAACGGCGATTAAAGCATAGGTACTAGCAGACTTTATTGTGGAATGAGCCGTTCAAGAAGAATCAGAAGGGGGTGGAATGGAAATTATTCACGGATGGAGCATCAAGTAAAGGTGGCGCAGGAGCGGGGATTGTTTTAAGGTCGCCTCGTGGAGTCCTCCACGAGGTAGCTCTCCAATTTTCGTCCAACAAAACAAAACAATGCAACGAAATATGGAGCCATGGAGGCAGGGCAACGAATCACTAAGAGTATGGGAGTTGCTAACATCAAAGTATTCTCGGATTCAACGATCGCGGTCAACTATTTGAATGGAAGCTTTGCAGTCGCTCCTCTCGTATTTTGATGAAATCAATCTAATCATGTCCGAGTTCAAGAAAGTAAGCATAGAGCAAATCGCACGTGAGGAAAATAGTCATGCTGACGCGCTCTCCAAGCTCCCCAACAATGATAGATTTTGAAGAGGGACGAAGGTTACAGTGGAGAAGGAGGTGAAAGCGAAGCAATGCCTACAGATCACCCAGAACAGATCGCCAAACGACTAGCGAACTCCCATCGTTCACTTTTTGGAAATTGACCAAGTGTCAGACAACCAGAATAAGGCTACTAAGTTGCGCAGGCGAGCAGGAAGGTGCATCTTGTTAGGAGGTGAGCTGTATAGACAATCGGCAATGGGTCCCTATCTAAGGTGCCTCGGCGCAGAAGATGTTGAAAAGGGTGTTAGAAGAAGTGCATGCGGGTGTATGTGGCACTCACTTAGGTGCAAGGAGTCTAGAAAAGAACTTGATTTATCAAGGTTTCTATTGGCCAACGATGAGAAAAGAAGCATGTGATTTGGTGAGGAAATGCCACAAATGCCAAGAATTCGTCAACTACCACAAGCTATCGGTTGCAGCGCTCCAAGCCATAGTTAGCCCGTGGCCATTTGCAAGATGGGGAATGGACATTTTGGGACCATTTTCTGAAGCATCTAGGTAGAGGAAATATCTCATAGTTGCGGTGGACTACTTTACAAAGTGGATCGAGGTTGAAGCAGTCACCAGCATCACAGCCAGGCAACACAAAAGTTTGTGTTTAAGTTCATCGTTACAAGGTTCGGAATCCCCCAAAGTATTATATGTGATCACGACACTCAGTTTGACTGCCAAAATTTCAAGGAATTTTGCGATGACTTAAAGATAGGCCTGAAGTTCGCCTCAGTCGCCTACCCACAAGCAAATGGTCAGGCGGAGGCGACTAACAAGCTTATTCTTCAAGGACTAAAGAATAGGATGGAAGGATGAAAAGGACCTGGGTTGACGAGCTGAACCATGTGTTATGGGCTCATAGAACGGCCTATAAAACAACCACATGAGAAACTCCCTACACTTTAACATATGGGATAGAGGCGGTACTCGCAGTAGAGATATCTATCCCCTCCATTTGCATCCAGCTTACAAGGATGAGGTCAACGAACAAGAGTTAATGCATAATGTGGTCATGATAGAAGAAAGGAGGGAGAAGGCGTAACTATGGCTAATTTCTGAAAAGGAACAACTCGCTAGGGGATACAATGTGAAACTCCATCCACATTATATAGCGGTTTTAATGAATTAGTTTTGAGAAAAGTCTTCTGACCGGCGATTGGTGCAGCCAAGATAAATCCCGGATGGGAGGGCCCCCATACAGAGTCCGAAGGGTAGTCGGTGCTAATACTTTCAAGCTAACAGATATGGATGGAGCGAAGATTCCAAAGACATGGAACTCTATGCACCTATGACGATACTACGCCGAGTGAATTTTTCTTTGTAAGGCAATATTGTCAGAAGTTTTATTATGAATCAAGAAGTTAGAAAAATGTCCGATAGCAACTATCACTGGACATAGTTTTTAGAAGATATTCAATATGCACAGAAGTAAGACCTACAGGCAGTATAATCGCTAAGTAAGACCTACGAGCATTAAAATCACTAGGTAAGACCTATACATTTAAAAATCAATAAGTAAGACCTACGAGCATTAAAATTGCTAAGTAAGACCTACGAGCATTAAAGATCAATAAGTAAGACTTACGGGCATTAAAATCTCTAAGTAAGACCCATAGGCATTAAATTGCTAAGTAAGACCTACGAGCTTTAAAATTGCTAAGTAAGACCTACAGGCATTAAAAATCAATAAGTAAGACCTACGTGCATTAAAATTGCTAAGTAAAACCTACGGGCATATGAATCGCCAAACAAGGCCTAAGGGTATCAACAATCGTGAAGAAATACCTACGGGCATAACAGATGATCATAAGGTCTTTGGGCTTGGATTACTAATATCAAGTAAGGACTAGTTGAATCATGAAAGTTACAGCTATTTGTTGGTAAGAAAAATCAAAGCGACGAAATCATAACAAACAAGCTAGTTCATTACGATATGGTAAGTCTTACGATCGAATAACCTGGGTACAAAATAAAAAAATACAACGACAATCAAGTTCTCAAATTCTCACAGTCACTGAGTAGAAGGCTACTTACTTTGATCACGGATTCGGCATCAGGGCGCGTTGG
>JAVBHU010000644.1:0-17819 GCA_034768395.1 Linum lewisii | reverse complement strand
AGGTTATGCATCAGACTTCTTACATGAATGGGATTTTCACACTTTTTTATGCCAAACAACACAGCCATCCTTCGATCTTTAGCTCAGTTTTACTGTGGTCTCTCTTCTGATGAAGCTGATAAATGCCTATCCCATTCTGGTCTATTCACTTCTTAACCTTAAGAGTGATTTCATTTCCACATCATTAACTCTCTTCATCCTGGTCATCCTAATTTCAGGCCTGCTAGCTTGGAGACTTATGATTCAGCACTTCCCTTTATGAAACCAAATAAAAGTTGCTGGGAAAATCTGTGTGGTTCTGTACCTGATCCAGCTTTGTGTCAATCTGTCAAAAAAGAAGAACATCAGAAGTTTTGGTTTCATCTTCTGGGTCTTCAGGATAGCCAAATCAATACACAAAATCCTGATACAAGATTTGAAGCTGGTCATCGTCCCTTGACTATTCTGCATCATGCAAGGCTTTATTCTTCTAAAGATGCCATGGATTCTGATTCAGAAAAAACAGCTTCAGACCCTACTTCAAAGGCTTTGGTGGCAGCCTCAATGCCACCATCATCAAAGTGATTCTAAGTTGGAATTGTAGGGGTATGGGACAAACCTCTACAATTCAGTACTTGCAGAATCTTATCTGCTCAAATTGTCCCTCTGTAGTATTTCTTATGGAACAAAACAGAAGAGAAATACTATGGAAAGGCTGCGTCGAAGATTTAGATATTCAAACTCTTTTTATGTTGATCCAGAAGGTCTGTCTGGAGGATTAGCTCTTTGGTGGATTAGATATTTGGATATTAGTATTCTTAGGGCTGCTAAGAATTATATTGATATCCAATGGTCTGATGAAGTTCTTTTCAATGTTACCTTTGTTTATGGAGCCCCTAGAAGAGAAGATAGACAAGGAGTTTGGACAGAAATCTCTGATAATCATGCTTCTGTGTCACATGTGCCATGGTGTTTACTAGGTGATTTTAATGCAATCTGCTGCACTGAAGAAAAAGAAGGATCTAATCCTCCTGATTTTAATACCATGAGGAATTTCAATGGTTTCATTCAGCATAATGGTTTGTTGGAAATTAAGTCAGAAGGTACTTGCTTTACCTGGACAAATAATAATGCTGTTGGTGGTTTGATTCGACAAAGACTAGATAGAGTTCTCTCAAATATTGGATGGCTTGATCTTTTCCCAAATTCACAGTTTGTGATCCATCCAATAACTCAATCAGACCATGCACCAATTTTGCTTCAGTTTGAGCCAGTAATCAGGAAACATAAAAGAGATTTCAAATATGAAGAGAGTTGGCTTTTGGAGCCAAGTTATACTGACCAAGTTGAACAAAATTGGAATGCTGATCTTACATTCACAGAGAACTTACACAACTGTGCATCTTCTTTGTCCACTTGGAAGAGAGAAGTGATTGGGAATAATGGTTTCAAGATTACACAGCTTCTTCAAAATCTAAAGATCCTTTCTTCCCAGCACTCAACTCCTTGTAATTTTCAAAGAATTTCAGAGATTAATGAGGAGCTTGCTAGAAGATGGTCAATTCAAGAAAGCTACTGGTCTCAAAGATCTAAAAATCAGTGGCTTCAACTAGGTGATAATAACACAGGTTTCTTTCATCGCTCAACCTTACAAAGAAGAAGATTCAATAATATTACTGCGCTTAAATCAGATGATGAATCCTGGATTACAGACTCTGATGATCTTTCAGCTCATATAATCAGTTTCTATAATAATCTCTTCAAGAGCTCTTTGGAAGTTACTGATTATTATTTCTTACAAAATCTTCCAAGAAAGGTTGATCAATTTATGAATGATCATTTAATCAGGCCTATCTCAGATGCAGAGATTAAATGTGCAGTCTTCCAGATGGGGCCTTCTAAGGCTCCTGGACCTGATGGCTTTCCAGGTCGATTCTATCAGGTACATTGGGATCTTGTCTCACAAAATTTCTGTGCAGAGATAAGATCAGTTTTCAACAATGCAACTATACCTGACTCTTGGAATGACACTTATATTACACTCATTCCTAAAGTTAAGCATCCAGAAAAGATTACACAATTCAGGCCTATTGGATTGGCTAACTTTAGGATGAAGGTCATTTCTAAGATTATGACTACACGTTTAAAGCCATATATTTCTCATATCATCTCTGAGCTTCAATCAGCATTTAC
This sequence comes from Linum lewisii, assembly GCA_034768395.1. NCBI lineage: Eukaryota > Viridiplantae > Streptophyta > Magnoliopsida > Malpighiales > Linaceae > Linum > Linum lewisii. Next base: position 15,647 of record JAVBHU010000644.1, on the reverse strand, counting down.
TGGCAATAGATGTATACAAGATAATGTGGTGGTTGTTCATGAAGTTGTTCATAAGCTGAAGACAAGGAAGAAGGGCAAAAAATGTGATTTCTTATTCAAGGTTGACATGCTCAAAGCTTTTGATAGAGTTTCCTGGGACTTTTTGTTTGCAACTCTTGAAGCTATTGGATTTGATAGAATCTGGATTAGTTGGATAAGGATGCTAATCACTTCAGTAAGATTTAATATTCTTCTTAATGGCTCTCCAACGAAGTGGTTTCGTCCTACAAGAGGAGTTAGACAAGGTGATCCACTTTCACCTTATCTTTTCATCTTAGTTTCCAATGTCCTATCCTTTATGATCCATCAATCTGTTGCTGAAGGTAAAGTTAAAGGTTTAAGACTAAACAGATTCTGTCCAGTGCTTCATCACATTCTATTTGCAGATGATACTGTACTGTTTGGTTCTGCAACAGTTTCTGAAGCTAAGAATATTTTGCTGGTTCTTAAAAGATACTGCCATGTTTCTGGCCAAGCAATCAATGCTGCAAAGTCATCTATTCTTTTTTCCAGTAATACTCCTGATGCTTTAAGAGTTAGCATTGGTTCTGAGTTTGGTGTGGATATTTCTTTGCCTTTTGGTAACTACTTAGGCGTTCCAGCTGAATGGGGAGCAACTAAAAAGGAAACATTTCGTTATATGCTTGAGAGATTAAATGCTAGGGCTCAATCCTGGCATTCACATCTGCTTTCACATGCTGGTAGGTCGGTTATGATCAAATCTATACTTCAGGCTCTTCCATCATATCTCTTTTCTTGTTTCTTATTACCAAAGCAAGAAAATGGATCAGGTCCTTATTGACTTCTGGTGGTCAGGTGATATTTTAAGAAAGAGATTACATTGGTTGTCTGCAGATGAACTTAGAAAGCCAGTTTCAGATGGAGGTTTAGGATTCAGGTGTTTCTATGATTTTAATTTAGCATTTATTGCTAAATTAGCTTGGAGAATTCTAACAAATCCAGATCACATTTGGGTTCAGCTTTTGAAAGGGCTTTATTTCCCTCATTCAAACTTCTTACAAGCTGCCAGACATCATAAATCTTCATGGATTTGGACAGGTGTTTTGGAAGGAAGAAAGGCATTACTTCAGGGTTTGAGAAAGAATATAGGAGATGGACATGGAACTGAGATTGCAGAAGCATGGATTCCTGAAGCTATAGGCTTTAAAGCTTCTTGCTTACCTTCTTTCTCTTCAACTAAAGTTTCAGAATTTATCTTAAATCTAGGAAGGACTTGGAATACAGCAAAATTGAGATCAGTTTTCCCTGAACATGTGGTCTGTCAAATTCTTCTGATTCAATTAGGTTCTGAAGGTTATTCAGACCAATATGTTTGGCATTTTGAATCTTCTGGGAAGTTTACTGTCAAATCTTGTTATCAAAGACTTCGTTCTCAGTCAGCTTCAAACAACCATCCAATTGATGAAAGCTCTAAAAAGCTTTGGAAATGGCTATGGCAGCTAGACTTACCACCCAAGGTCTGTTTCTTCATCTGGCGAATTTGCAGAAATGCTCTTCCCACTAAGATTGGCTTACTTAGAAGAAGGTGTGGTTCCTCTTCAATCTGCCATACATGTAATGCAGAGGAAGAAACGTTAGAGCATCTACTCTTTCATTGCCCTTTAAGCATGTCATTTTGGCAAAGAAATATGCCTTCTCTGCAATGTCCAACTCCTACTCAATCTGTGAAATAATGGTTTGTCAATCTTGCTTCAACAGCTACTCATACTTCTGCTACTGAAATAGGATTTACTTTATGGTATATTTGGAAGATGAGAAATGAGCTTCTTTTCCAGGATATACAACCTTCTCTTTCTGATCTTTCATCAAGAAGGACACATGATTTGCAACAATGGAATTCGTTCATAATGTTAGACGAAACTCAGCTTCCAGGGTTTCAGATACTAGGTCTTCTTCATTCCATTTAACTGATTCTCTAGTTCCGACAATCTACTCTCATAAGATTGTGTGTGATGGTGCTTTTAAAGCATCTATCCAGAAGGGAGCCTATGGTGTTATCATGTATAACATTCAGAGAAAGGCAGTTAATGGACAAGCTGGAAGTTTTAAGTGTGCAGCACCTCTTTGTGCTGAAGCTAAGGCAGTACTGATTGCAGTACAGATGGCTAAGATGACCACTACTCCAACTGTTATACTTTCTGACTGTTTACTCTTGGTTAATGCATTAGGAGATCAACGGCATAATTGGCCATGGCAGATTTCAGGTATTTTGGCAACTCTACAACAACTTCTCTTCTGGAATCAGCAAATCAGGGTCTCTTATGTACCACGCTCTTCTGTACAAGCTGCTCATCATATTGTCGTTCAAGCACGAGATAATGTTTTGCCTCCTGACTGGCTTACCTCTTTCTAGTTTACCCTTGACCTACTTTCTGTTCTTCAGTTTGTACAAATAGTTAATTTTGCTGTGTAAGCCGCTTTTCTTTTGTAAGCTGTTACTGTAGTTTAACAGCAAGGTGCTGGAAATAATACTTCACCTTCACCAAAAAAAAAAAACTACAATATCAATCAATTGATTCTCTTAGCCAATAAAATTCTATCCATCTCAGCACCTTATCTTCCCACGTTATCATAACTCATTCACCCTTATCTTCCCACTTCCCACCAAGTCCAGCAATCTTCCTGAAGAGAAAACACTTCCCACCAATTTCTCCAACCCACTCCTAAATCATAATCAACAACTCCACCATTGCCACCCCTAAATTTCTCCCTATAAGCTCCAACCCTAAATCATAATCATATGCTTTGCATCCTCCCAAGACCACAACACCTCCACCACCGCCCCGCTCCAATCCCAAATCTAAAACGGCGGAATATCTCAAGTTGAGCCGACCCAGATCCATTCGTCCGGCGAGCCGATTTCAGCCGAATCGGACTTGAGATGTCGGTACAGCTGAAGAAGATGGTGGCGCCGGATCCCGATTGGTAGGAGCCGAAGCCGGAGGCCGAATCTGAACTTGGGAGAAGATGGCGTCGCCGGAGCCCGAAGCTCAACTTGGAAGAAGATGGCGTCGCCGGAGCCCGAAACTGAACTTTGAAGAAGATGGCGGCACTAGAGCCCGATTGGTATGCGCCGGAGCCGGAGCCGAAGAAGATGGCCTCGCCGGAGCCTGAATCTGAACTTGGAAAGAGATGGCGACACCGGAACCGGAGCCGAATCTCAAGTTGGAAGAAGATGGCGGCGGCGGAACCGGAGCCGAATCACAACTCGGTTTGCTGGGTAGGAGGCCGAATTTCAACTCGGTTTACTGAGTACGGTTCGGGTCAGATGAGTACTCTCAACTCGGTTTGTCTGACCTGCTTGGTTCGAAAAATAAGAAAGTTCGGTTGGGGTTCCGGTTTTGGTTAGTGTCCTGATAATGACCGAATTAATAGATACTAAATTTCTATTTTTTCTTTATTTTTTTTAATAGTTACCATTATTGTCTAGGCAATCGTATGCGGAAAAACTGTGATATTTATTAATATTGTAATATCATGCAAGTGTATCACAATATCTGGATTCATCAAAGTACATCTTCAAGTTCCTGTCTTCATCACATTTGAATATTCAAATGTTAATGACTTGGATGTATGGTAATGTACTAGTGTTCAAGATTGACAAAGGATTCTGCTTCTTACGTTCGTAGTAGCATCAGATTTGTTGTGTTTTCCTCGCTTTGATCCGTCTCCAGATAGTTATGCACCTCTCGCTTCGACCTAAACCGACGTCCGTGCACCAAATTACAGAGAACCCTATTAGTTTCATCCATGTATAGAGTAAGGAAGAACCATGAAACCGAGATAAAAGCACATCACGATTTGATGGCATGAGAGTTTATATGATTACTAAACATGAATTCATAATTCAGAAAGACACCAAAAGTAACTTCTGCTGCTAAGGAACAGCAAGAACTCAGTAGTGAACTGGCACTTGGATAATCCAGCAGTTCTTAGAAACCATGTTCGTCAGTGTATCAGTGAAAGTGAATCACAAACTAGTCATCTCAGTTTGGCGACCAACAACTGCCCCTCTAACGAATCCACTCTCAGTTTCTTGACCTATCAAAGCTCCAGTCATAGCTTCCAACAAGGTGCCCACTACAACAAAAATAGGCTAATTAGCTCATTCCTTTCCATGTTAACACTAGAATCTCCAGACACACAAGTTAATTTCCAAGAAATTAAGCTTTCCATGTATGGTATCAAAGCTCCTGTCAGAATAAAATAAATGAAACCCTTTCCCCCTCACATTATCAAACCCCAACAGAGCAATGAAATTGTGCGTCTAATTTGCCATGATCACACAACATTTGAAACCAGAAATTGAAAACTAGAACCAGATCGTATAAGAAATGTCCAAATACAACATGGGATCAGGCTCAATTGCGACTAAACAGAGCAGGTAGCCATGTAAACCCTCAAAATCAAGCTAAGCTCAAAAGAACCCACATCAGAAAAGAGAAAACATACAATTGACTTCCCGAGTTAGTCTCTGAACTCATAAAAAGCCTTCCTAGTAAATGCACGTGCTCCACTCAACTCTAGACTCTTTAATGCATCATATTTGATCCCGGGCAAGCCGTTGTTGCTTTCAAAATCCATTTTCACCTCCTTTTCCCTCAAATCCCTCATCCATCGGGTAACGATGTGAGTCTCTACAGCTATAGAGACGCACAAACCTCTTTCTTCCCTAAAATCACATTTCTATGAAAGGTGAGCCAAAATTAATAACTTTTTTTTAAAAAAATACAATGTAAGAATAGTAACATCAGACTTAAGACTACTAAAGTCATGTGAATCACTCACAACCTAAAAATTAAAAATATTTTAAAAATACCAAAAATAACCTGCGACCACCCGGTTGCAAACCAACGCAAATCAACTATTCAATCGAACTATATAAAACTCTTAACAAAGTTTGATGGATTCATGTGGTTTGTGTTCATCATTTTCCATAAGTTGGATATAAGTAACCTTAAGTCATCATAAACCGTAACTCGTAACCCGTAAACATTTACAATCATCACACTTGTGTTAAATCTAAATTCCAATTCCAAACTGTGACCAAGAGACAAATTTAGGTGACAACTAGGTATCTAGATGAGATACCTAGGCGAATAACGAAAAGTAAGTGAAAGAGACATATTTTGGAGCTCTAAGTAATTGCATGATTTTCTTAATCTAAGTGCACATGTGTCATTTAATTGAATTGACATGCCAAGTTACATTTAGGTAATGTTGTCCAATGGTCGGGTAAGACTGGTTGGGCGGACAAACTCATCGACTTGGGGGTATCTCGGGGAATGATTACAACTTTTAAAATAGTTCTCAAAGCTTCAACGCTCGAGCATGTTCATTAATGGTTGATCTCGAAGTCCAACACACATTTACAATCGTGCTTCGAAACTTTGCACCAAAATACCATTACCGGACGAGCTCACCTACATTGAGACAATTTCGTAGGGTTTCATTGTTTCCGCACGTAGATCACGTAGGTACTAATACAAATAGAATCAAAATTAAAATGAGTGAGTCATAGTCATATGAGACCGACTCAATTTAACGATACAAAATTTTGGTTCATAAACCATAATTTCAATTAGGAATATCGATTTTTTTGGTAGATTCCACTTTCATATGCTATGGTTTCTTAGACTTCAATTTACATGAATCGTTACACCATAAATAGTAAATTCCAAAAAATTCAATAATAAATGGATTTAAAACATAAATTCATACGGACAATTTTTTCCTAGTAAATGCCAACGTAATTTATTCAATAGTAATAGGATTTACAACTTAAATTCATACAAAAAACTGTAAATAATATCTCAAAATTGTAATTCACTGTTTGACATAATTAAAGTTTTAATTAATAATAATTTATATGAATTTAAATAAAATAAATTAAACTATTAACAATAATAAAAAAATCTTCAAAGATATTATAGCTAAAAAAATTATTTGGAATGAAATTATTTGGGGAGAGAGTTCATGAGTTTATTGTTGCGCAAAAGAATGGAATTAATTGAGAGAGGAAGGGTAGCAATGAAGCACCATAACACCCTCTTTCAATTACTAAAGGGGGCTTCGACTGGGCCGGATTACAAGGGAAGTAAGTCGGGCCCAGATAGAATTTCGTCACACTCCCGTTAGAAAAAATAAGAATGGAGATTGTGGGGCTACTAATAATCCTAAAATCACTCATAATAATCCTAATAACAATCTCTTAAAATAAATGCCTATTAATTTCGGCCAAAATAAAGCCTATTAAATAGGTCCTCTTTTTCGCCATAATTAATTAATAGAATTTTAAGTATGGTAACCAATTAATTAACTAATCATAATAAAAAAATTTCGGCCTATTAAATGGTAACAATTAATGGTACCTAATTAAAAATATTAAATAAATAATATACTTTCTACTTTCTAGGCTGTAATTATTCTGTCATTATCACTTACTTTAATTGTACTAACCAAACCGAAAAATCAACCCGACTTTATAATTTATCGAACTAAGCAGGTCAGACCAAATAACCAGACCCGGATGGGTATGATTAATCATCTGACCCGAGCCCTACCCAGCAAACCGAGTTGCGATTCGGCACCCTACCCAACAAACCGATTTGAGATTCGGCTCCGGTTCCGGCGTGTCATCTTCTTCGAAGTGCACATACGAGCTCCGGCGACGCCATCTTCTTCGGCTCCGGCGCCTACCAATCGGACTCCGGCGCCTACCAATCGGGCTCCGGCGCCGCGTCATCTTCCACCATCATCTTCCAAGTTCAGATCGGGCACCGGCGGCGCCGCCATCTTCTTCGAAGTGCAGATACGAGCTCCGGCGACGCCATCTTCTTCGGCTCCGACGCCTACCAATCGGACTCCGGCACTGCCGTCATCTTCCACCATCATCTTCCAAGTTCAGATTCCGGCACCGGCGGCGCCGCCATCTTCTTCCAAGTTCAGATTCGGGCTCCGGCGAGGCCATCTTCTTCGGCTCCGGCGCCTACCAATCGAACTCCGGCGCGCCAATCGGACTCCGAATCTTCCAAGTTCAGATTCCGAGTCCGGCTAACTCACTCTCACTCAAATTCCGAATCTTCAATCGGACTCTGAAGCTTTCAAACAATGGAGTTTTGGTTTTTTTTTTTTCATATTGATGGGTGCTCATATAAACTCAGCTCCAAAGTAAAAAAAACAACCCAAAAGAAAGAAGAAGAAGAAGATGGGTGCTCCAGCTCCATATCAAGGTTTCATTGTGTTCGTTGAACTGCCTGTTGTTGAAGGAGCATCCATGATAAGTGATGTTGCCAGAAAAATACATCTGTTCTTGTTCCTTGATGAAAGTCGTGGGTCATGATTGGATGATTTTATCTTATGGTTAACGTTGGGCAAAGATTTAAAGGTTAAGAAACTTAAATGACTTAACAACAGGTATTAAGTTGTAATTTCGTTTAAGAGGAATAGAATAATAATATAACTAATTAATTAAATCCTATTTAATTCAAAGGCTTGAGATCCGTTGATTGAACGAACGGATGAGATCGCGACACGTAAGCGGGTGCACTCAGTGCACCCACCTAACTGGGTGCACCGGAGTGTTTTCCTATTAGTTATATATACTTTTTTTGTATTAAAATAAATTAATATGTAAATGTGACATGTAACATGTGACACATAATAACTCTTAGAGTGTGTTTGGATAGGTTGATTTGAGTTTGGTATTTCGATTTCAAAATTTTATTGTTTGGTTAGAAACTAACTTGATGTATTTGGATTTTAATAAAATTCACCCTTTTAGTTTTAGTCGTATTTCAAGACCCTTCTTAAAAGTGGTGATTTCAAATACCAAAATACCGAATACAAAGTATAAATGAAAAAAAAATATCAATAAAAGGAAATAACACCAAATTCTAGTATACATTGGAGAAGAAGAGAAAGTAAAAAGACCGAATTACCCAACACCCACCTGTCCATTTACTTTTTCTCACCAAAACAATCTCTTTCATATTTAATAGGGAATATAGCACTTTGCCCCCTCTACTTTTCCAACTTAACAAATAGCATCCTATACTATAAATTATTTTTTTACCCCCTCATACTTTGACCACTTTGTATTTTGGGTCTTTCCATTCCAACTATCATCTTCATGACGTTAATTGGTGCGCATTCAATACACCACATTAACTCCAATAGCCATGTATTAGCTTACTAAGTATTTTTTTTAATTGAGAATATAAGTATATATAAGTACATAAGATGAAATCGATGAATAAAACGTATGATTCTAAAATCCTTCGTATTTCATCATACTCTTCGTAATACCTCCTCAATTTATCTCCGAGACCAACTCTTAATGTCCTACTTCTGATATCTCTCTCTGTCGGTGTGCAGATGTGTCCAGATTTAACGTCATGAAGACGATAGTTGAAATGGAAGGACCCAAAATGCAAAGTGGTCAAACTAAGAGGGGGTAAAAATAGTAATTTATAGTATAGGAGCTATTTGTTAATTTGTAAAAGTATAGGGGCCAAAGTGATATTTTCCCTATTTAATATTTATAATAACTTTCTCTTCTCTTTCTTGATCTCGCCGCTAATCTTTTAAAAACTTTCTCACCCCCATCGGAAAACACCATTTTTTCCAAAAACAGATTCCTATCTCCTCTCATTATAATTCCTCGGATCTTCTTCTTCTTCTTCTTCCTTCTCGTTTCCCCGTTCGGTTTCTCTTCCAGAAATTCGGTAAGCAACTTCCTCAGGCGAGATGACCTCGGCGGAGCTCCTCAGCATCGAACCTCTCGAGCTCAAATTTCCATGTCAGTTTTTTTTTTGTTCCTGCAGATCTAACGGTTCCTGTTTTTTTTTTTCTTTTCCAGAATCGTCATCGTGTTTATCCGATTCTCTGTTTTGAATTCTGATCGTTTTTGTTTGTTTGTTTTGTTCTCTCTCAGTTGAATTGAAGAAGCAGATCTCATCGTCGCTCCAGTTGTCGAACAAAACCGATAGTTATGTGGCTTTTAAGGTGAATTTTCACGATCCAGCTCCCTCTCCGATTGCTCGTTTCTGGTGTTTTCTGTTGCTGTTTGGATTTGGAATTGGAATTTTTTTTTCCGGATTGCTTGTCGTTTTCGTGATGCGGTAGTGTTTGGCTGTTTGGTAGGAGTTTGTGAGGTGCCGATTGAGAATCAATGCAGCGGCTGAGTCCTGTTTCCTTTTTGAATTTCCTCTACTGTTTTGTTAGTTTTGTTTAGCGAATTCAGTCTTGTAGTGAAATCAGCTTGGAATTGAGGGTTGAGGGGGAGGATTCTTGTTGAATTTCGATTCTGGAATGTAGAGATGAGATTTTCTGTGGACGTTGTTTGCTGTTTGGATCTCTAATGTGTGGAAATGATAGGTCAAGACGACGAATCCGAAGAAGTACTGCGTTCGGCCGAATGCAGGAGTCGTCCCGCCTCGTTCGACATGTGACATTATAGGTATATATTAAGGATAAATGAATCTGTTGAAACGAGTCAATGGTGATAGGTAGGTTATAGCTTATAGGTAGGATATGTTTGATCATGGTGCCGTTTCGTTTCAGTGACAATGCAAGCGCAAAAGGAGGCTCCTCCGGATATGCAATGCAAGGACAAGTTCTTGCTTCAGAGCGTGAAGGCTCCCGACGGTTCGACTGTAAAGGATATTACTGCTGAGATGGTAAAATTTGTGTTTGTGTAGAGTTTATACATGATTCATGGAGGCTATTGTTCATTGATACTTTGGGTTCTGCAGTTCAATAAGGAGTCTGGACATCAGGTTGAGGAAACCAAGTTGAAGGTTGTCTATGTTGCCCCACCTCAACCTCCTTCTCCTGTTCCGGAAGGTTCAGAGGAAGGATCATCTCCTCGCGGTTCTGTCTCGGACAATGGACATGTAAACGGTGCTGAGTTTGCTGCTGTGAGTGCTAACTAACTCTTTCTATTGAACGTATTTCTCTTTGGTATCTCTTTTCCGGTGCTGAAAACCTTTTCCTTGTAATTGGTGGTTTTAGGCTTCAAGAGCGTTCGTCCAGCGGTTTGACACTGACGATAAATCTCCTGAGGTAAAATTTCAATCCGTGCTCAATTTGTGTCTTGTGGTGAATCATTCTTCACATAGTTTTGGTGTTGTAAGTTCCATATGCATTAGTTTTCTGGTTCGTGTTTATAGATTGATATGCCTACTATTGGCGTTGCATGTTAACTTGGTTTCACTAGATATTTGAACATCGTATTAAGTTCTCTGCTAATCCTGTGATTTGAAGCTTGATTTGGAGGAATTCTTTGTGCTTGCACTTTCAGTTTCCCCAGGTTTACGGTAACTGTCGAGGAACTGTTCAACCTGCCTTAGATGATTGGATTTTCATTCAACATTTTTAAACTTGGCACTACTGGTGATGTAACAGTAATTACTTGTCTGACAGTATGTCACTCTTCTTCCGGCGTTCTTTAACTTCACTACTGGTTCATCCATGACTTCTCTCCCTCCCTATTATCTTCTTTCTTTTACCATATGCAAATCGGATTGAGTTAGTTTCTTGTTTGTGTTTTCACACCACGAAACCCTGGTTTACCAATCTGTGGTCTCTGCTCTCTGAATTGGCCCCTGTCGTTCAAATTTTTTTAAATGAGAATGGTTTCCTTGTTCATCATTCACCAATGCAGTTCAAAGTTCTTCGTTTTCAGTTGTTTCTTTCCTTTCATTCGTGTGTTGTGTGTTCTGTTCCTACGAAATTCATACAGGGACATAGATTGCTACACTTTCTGTTTTTCTTCCTCCATTTCGATTAGTTTCTTGAACAATATTTCCTCTCCTACTAGCTGCTGCCATGATGAAATATTTTTCGGCTTATAATGTTTCAATCTTCCTACTTTCTAATCCCGTGAGAGGTATTACATCACTATATCGTTCATGATATAGATAGCTTTCTTCAGGCAGGTTTACTTATGTGCTGCTTTGTTTCGAATGCAATTCTGCAGGCAAAAGCTCTCATTTCAAAGCTGACTGAGGAAAAGAACAACGCGGTCCAGCTAAACAACAAGCTTCGACAGGAACTAGTAAGAATTCTAATTTCTCAAAACATTCCATTCTTCTGATGCTTTATCCATTGCATTTCTGTTCCCCTGCTAGATATTAGACTGGATTGAGATTTACGAATCCGCATTGCTGAATGCAAATCTTTTTCTTCCCGTTTTTTTGCTGTTGCTGAAATCAGACATGTTTTATTCCATTTGAGCTGTCCCGCTCGATATGGCTCAACCGATTGCGAGATTCCCGCCTGAAATCAAACATGTTTTATTGCATTTGAGCTGTCCTGCCCAATATTAGAAAACGATTTCTCGAGTCCCGCCTCGAACTTATATTGTATACTCTTCCCCCTAACGACCGACCAATTTGATTCAACTTCTGCAGGAGACGATGAGGCGGGAGGGAAGCAAAAACAGCGGCGGAGGTGTGTCGTTGATGTTCGTCATCATCGTCGGGCTACTCGGACTACTGTTGGGATACATCTTGAAGAAGACGTAAAGCCTGCAAAACCGAACCTCTGAACATATATTCATGAACAAGAAGAAGAAACAAAACACTCCAATGAACAGAGAATCTTTGTTTGAATTTAGTTGTTAGCAAAAAAGAATCTTTTGATGAATCTTTCTAGGTCGATTTGTGTTCTTTCTATCATTGACTTGCATTCGTTCTTTTTGTAACTTAAAATATTCTTTGCCTTTTTTATTTTTTTGCTTCCCCTTTGACCCATTTTTTTGGGGAAATATTCTATTGGTAGAACTCTTTTTCTCTGTTGTGGTAATGTTGATATTGAAAAAAACAAAGGTTTGAAATAATGTACACGTTCTTCCACGTGGCATACTTCTAAATTGTTGAACTTGACTCGAACCGGTTAATCGCTAGAATCGGATGAATTGCCTAAGTTGATTTACACGGAAAATTGATAGCATTAACAAGGATTTGTTACAACTTCTGGGATAGATTCGACACAAATTTTGAGCTCGATTTGGCACAACTCTGTGCAAGATTTGGCAAAATTTCTGTGCTAGATTTGGCACAACTTATTGGCTAGATTTTTCACTAATTCCAGGTTAGATTTGTCACAAATTATGATCTAGATTTGATTCTTAGTAAATTACAGTCCCTTGCTTAACCCTTATAAACACTCATGGTATTAATGACCACTCCAATCTTACAGGAAGCAAAAACCTGACCATAACAAAAGAAATTGAGAACAAAGGACACCAGAAACTTGACCTTAACATGACCATTAAATGTTTGAACTTTCCATCGAGTTGGGGTGGTCGCTACCTTGTACTTTCCATCGTGTTTCTGCTGTTGTTGTTTTTTTTTTTTATCCAGACTCAGTAAACCGGAATGATTGACGGATTGTAATGATGATGCCAACACTTTCTTATGTCGACTGCCTTGTTTCTTTGTCCAGTTAGATTCCGCCCTGAGGAATCTGCCCTGGGTATCAGGGATGGATTCCGCCCTGGGGAATCCGAACTCGGAGGAATGTTGGGTTCCGCCTTGGGGAACCCGAACGAAGATGCGTTCGGATTCCGCCCTGGGGAATCCGAACTCGGGGGAATGTTGGGTTCCGCCTTGGGGAACCCGAACGAAGATGCGTTCGGATTCCGCCCTGGGGAATCCGAACTCGGAGGAATGTTGGGTTCCGCCTTGGGGAACCCGAATGATGACGAATTGGTTTCCGCCCTGGGGAATCCGAATTCGAAGAGGAATGTTGGGTTCCGCCTTGGGGAACCCGAACTTGGCACAGGGGTTAAGTTCCTCCCAGGGGAACTCGAACCCGGCCGTGCTTTTAGTAGGACTTGTCCATTGATATACATAATATCAATATATATATCTTTAGTGAACCTGTCTTCCTTTCCTTACATACACGCCCTTAGTAGGCCGTTTTCAAAAACAATAGAAAATCCAAAAGTTAAGAAACGGACGGAAAGTGGCGGAGTAAGCTAGACCTCGTCTTCATTGGCACTGTACTTCCGCAAGTGCATGGCGTTCCATGTCTTGTGTATGGGTTCGCCGGTAGGGTGTTCGAGTTTAAAGGTGCTTGGACCGATCACTTCACGGACCTTGTATGGCCCTTCCCAATTGGCGTTTAGTTTGCCCTGTTGGGGGATCGGCCGAAAAACCTTTCGAACTACCCAGTCACCTTCTTCCAGGTGATGAGGGCGAAGATGAGCGTTGTATCGCCTAGCCAGTTGTTCCTTTTCAGCTACCAGGCGGATAGCTGCATCCTCCCTTCGTTCTTCTAACATGTCCAGATTATGATGTAAGCCTGCATCATTGCTGGCGTGGTTGAAATGCTGAATCCTAAGGCTAGGCAGATTAACCTCCACGGGTAGGACTGCTTCGGTTCCATATACCAGGGTGTAAGGGGTTTCATCTGTGGCTGTTTTGTACGAAGTCCTATGCGCCCATAGGATGTTGGGCAACTCATCGACCCATTTTCCCTTCGCCGCATCCACTCTCTTCTTCAATCCTTGCAAGATGAGCTTATTGATGGCTTCCGCCTGCCCGTTCGCCTGGGGATATGCTACAGACGCCAAGCGAACCATGATTTTGAATTCTTTACAAAAGTCAAGGAACGCCGTGCAATCAAACTGAGTGTCGTGATCGCAGACAAATCCCAGAGGAAGGCTGAAGCGAGTGATGATGTTTTTCAACACGAACTTCTGCACCTGATATGCCGTGATGGAGGCGAGAGCTTCGGCTTCAACCCACTTGGTGAAGTAATCCACCGCCACGATGATATACTTTCTCTTGCCCACCGCTTCTGGGAACGGTCCTAGCAAATCCATCCCCCAGAAGGCGAACGGCCATGGTGAAACTATCGGCTGGAGAGCGGTGGAGGGCAGGTGGTGCGTGTAGCGAATAGCTGACACTTGTGGCATCGTTTGACCAGCTCTTCCGAGTCTCGGCGGATTGTTGGCCAATAGTACCCCTGCAATAATACATTCTTTTCCAGGCTTTTGGCGCCTATATGCATCCCGCATACGCCTTGGTGGATTTCTCTCAAAGTGAAAGAAGCCTCCTCATCACTTAAGCATCGCAAGTATGGCCCTGCCGAGGACTTACGATACATTTCGCCGTCCAGCAAAACGCACCTTGCCGCTCGTCTACGAATCTTGGTGGCCAGTGCTCGGTCCGCCGGGAGGGCGTCCGTCTCAATAAAAGTCCGTATTGGCGCACGCCAATCCGTGAGTGGCGCTGTGGGCGGTGTTACGCTTGTCTGGGCATCGACGACCATACACTCACCCTCTTCTCTTTCTTTCTCCACGGTGATCATCTTGTCCTCTTCGAAGCTGAGAGCGGTAGCGAGCTTGGAGAGAGCGTCGGCGTGGGCGTTGTCTTCCTCGCCACCTGATGGATCTCCGTTGTTTCAAAACCCTTGAGGGCGATCTTGGCTTGATCGTTGTACGGGGCCAGAGTTTCCTCCCGGACCTCGTACCCCCCGCTGAGCTGGTTGACCACAATGGCGGAGTCGGAGAAAACCTTGAGATGGGATACTCCCATGGTTTTGGCCATTCTGAGCCCCGCAATGAGCGCCCCGTACTCCGCCGCATTGTTGGTTCGTGACTTGTTGAAACGGAGGGCGGTTTCGTGTAGGACACCCTGGGGGCTTTTTAACACTATGCCCGCTCCCGCTCCGTTCTTGCTCGATGCCCCATCCACGTAGAGCTCCCAGTAATCATCCGGGCGTCCTTCCGCCCGGACACATCCTTCGACCACAAAATCAGCCAGAGCCTGTGCTTTGATGGCTGTCCGTGGTTGGAAGTGTACGTCATATTCGCTGAGCTCTACCGCCCATTTGGACATGCGCCCTGCCACTCTCATGGACCTGAGAGCTGCCTTGAGTGGTAAGTTCGTCACAACGTGAATTGTGTGAGCATGGAAGTACGGGCGCAGCTTCCTGGAGGCGATAATCACCACGTAGGCTGACTTCTCCAACGGAGAATACCTGGTTTCGGCATCTACTAACGACTTGCTCGTGTAGAAGACCGGGCGTTCTTCCTTGTCCATCCGCTTCACGAGAACTGAGCTGACAGCTGTAGCCGCGATGGGACGTACATGTATAGCTCATCTCCGGGAATCGGGCTGCTAGCGTCGGCGGAGTGGTGAGGAATGCTTTGAGTTCCTCAAAAGCCTTAGAACACCTTCCGTCCATGAGAACTTGGCCGCCGCCTTCAGAATGGCAAAGAATGGCGCCTGCCTCTCGGCGGACTTCGGGATGAATCTGTTCATTGCCGCTAACTCGCCCCGTCAACGTTTTGACATCTCTGACCGTCTTGGGGGGGTGGTGTCTGCATGATAGCTTCTATCTTTTTGGGGTTCGCCTCGATTCCCCGCCTGGTGATTATGAATCCCAAAAACTTCCCTGAGGAGGCGCCGAAGACGCACTTCTTCGGATTCAAGCGAAGTTGGAACGCCTTCAAGGTGTCGAAGGTTTTCCGGAGGTCTCCCAGGTGGTCATCACCCGCCTTGGTCTTAACTAGCAGGTCATCTACGTATGCTTCATGTGATGACCCAGCTGATCTTGAAAAACTCTGTCAA
>JAVBHU010000643.1:0-17844 GCA_034768395.1 Linum lewisii | reverse complement strand
TCCTCGTAGAATGCCCGACCTGTAATATCATACGATAGATTAGCTTTAGAAATTTTCAGAACATAGTAATAGCAGAAAAGACCCAAACCCAAAATTTCGCCCAACAAGTTTTGTGGGAAATTTTAAAAAAGGGCATTAAAACCCCCCTTTCATCTCTTGAAGCTAATGCACCCAATGAACAAACATCCCCCCAAAGCTTCAGCAAAAGCTCTCGACCCCCCACATCGCTTCGTCCAATAAAACCCGCTTGACGAGAATCAGGCCCTCGCAACAATCACAATGTCCGAGCTAACTCTTCTCGTGCATCAAACCAGCGCTTTGATCCAGTCAATGATGAAAGAATCTGTGAAGCAGTACCTGCTTAGTGGAACCACTTCCAAGACTGTTTCATCTGCACAAGTAACAATTATCACCATGAATTCCAACACCACATCACAAAGATCTATCTATATTGAACTGGGTGCTTTGTTCCTGATGAAGAATGCTATAGTAGTTCGTTAAAATCAAACAAAAGCCTATAAATCCAAAAATACCCGGACGAGCTCCTCTGTGTTGTCGGACTTGCTGCAGAGGATGACAAGCTGCAAGCTAAATCAATGTCCTCTTTCACAGCCCTCTTTAATTTGCGAGTAATGTTAGCTTCGAACTTCGAAGTGTGCATCCAGGAGCTGTGTTGCCGCCCCTTTTGAGCTTTTCTTCGCTTCAGTCAAGGCACTGACTCCAGTTCTCAACCTCGCAATTTTTTCCTTCTCATGCAACTCTAAACAATACCGATAGCTAGCTTCGGCAAAAAATGGTGCTGCTTTCAGCTGGACATGAGAAATTTATGCCTTATTAAAGTGATCTTTCAAAGGAGCAACATTCAATGCCGCTAAAGCTTCCTCGTAGTATAGCCCGACCTGTAGATATGCATACGATAGATTAGCTTTAGTAATTTCAGAACATAGTAATAGCAGCAAGATCCAACCAAATTCGTCCAACAAGTATTGTCGGAATTCAAAAAGGCATTAAAACCTCTCATTTCATCTCTTGAAGCTAATGCATCAATGAACAGAACATCCGCTCCAGCTTCAGCAAAAGCTCTCGACCTCCACATCGCTTCGTCCAATGAAACCGCTTGACGAGAATCAGGTCTCGCAACAATCACAATGTCCGAGCTAGACTCTTCTCGTGCATCGACAGCTGCTTTGATCCTCATCACCGCCTCTTCTCGCGACACCACTTTCCTACCGCGTGTATGACCACAAGCTTTCAGTGACACCTTCAGCAACACATTCATGAGCTTCAAAGCAATGATCTTGATATGCATTGGTTCATAACATGTTCTTGGATGAGCAAAATTTTTGTAGAAGTAAATAAGACAAACCTGGTCTTCAAGAATGATGCCTGCAAAACCAGCTCGAATGTATCCCTTAACAGTCCTTTTAACACTCATGGCGTTCCCATATCAATTATCACCATCTCCAATTACAGGGATTGACACAGCTTAAGTGATTTGGAGACCTTGATCCACCATTTCTCCATAGGATATGAACCCAGTATCAGGCAACCCTAATCTAGCAGTTGATATCGAGAACCCTGCAAAAGAAACCACATACTGCAAAATGAATCCCTAATCTAAATCTCTAAAGCCATGGAGATTGTCAATTCGATCGTAACACTAATCAATAATCTAGAATACGAAAAACCCTAAATTCACAACCCTACCACTAGTAAAGTAGAAGGGAAACCCGGCCTTCTCGACAAGCTTAGCGCTAAGAGCGTCGAAACAAGCAGGACCTTGGTGAACACAAGTGGAGTCGAGAATCGATCAAAGAGTCCTCGCCGATGAGTCAGAAACAGAGAAAATTGCTCCGGTGGATCGTGGTCTCCGTCGTTTCGTGACGATGAAGACATTGTTATTGACGAGCAACAAGGAGCTGCGGAGCTTGAAGTCTGAAGAAGAAGAAGGGAATGATAATGAGAAGATCGGCTGCGATGAAAACGATGATGGTAGAAACGATTGAGAGAAAGAAGAAGGATGAGGAAAATGAATTTGGGTTAGTGCTGCCATTTTTGGGGAGTGATTTCTGAGACGGATTATCAGAAAGTTTCAGTCTTTTCAGATATTGGAATGGATATTGGATAATAGGATAAGGTTGAGGATAAGAGTTGGACGTCGTTTACAGAGTAAACAGAAACTTGGTTTGCTTTTGTGTGGTGACCAAAGAGTAAAGTTTGAAAAAAGTGGGGACTAAAAAAGCAAGTTTGCCAGGCGAAAATTTCTAGCCAATCTCTGCTTGCCACGTGCCAGCGGGTATCGATACCCGCGGGCACCAAAGTGTGCACTCGTGAATTCATAGATATTGATAAGTCTTGGAAAAAGAGAAAAAAATAAAATTTAATATTGATTAGTACTAACTCTGAGTTTGTAAAAAAATATTGATAAGTAGTTGCTTGATCGAAGAGCAATGTTAGCATAGTTTAATAACGATGTCGAGCGACTTTTCCGGCGACCGGTGCGGGTGATTTTTCCGGCGATTTTTTCGGAGACTTTTCCGGGGATTTTTTCGGCGACCATCATCGGTGACTTTTTTAGTGAGGCTCCGATGATTTTTCCGGTGACCGGTCAACTTCCGGCGAGACTCTGGTGACTTTTCCGACAAAGGCATGTTAACTAGTTAACACCTTTTTGTTGTTGTAACTAGTTAACAGTGTTTTTTAAACTGATAACTAGTTAATATGGTTTTTAAACTGATAACCAGTTAACAGCATTTTTTATTGATAACTTGTTAACATATTTTAACCTGATAACTAGTTAACGAATTATCATATAATCAAAATTTTAACGAGATATTTTGTTAACATGTTATCTGACTAGTTATGTTATTTTTACCTAGTTAACTAGTTAACAATTTTTAGGTGATAACTTGTTATCAACATTAGTTAACTAGTTATCAAAATTAGTTAATTAGTTTTTAAAATTAATTAACTAGTTAGTTTGTTATTAACTAGTTAACTTATCGAGTTAACTTGCTAACATCACGATTATCGAGTTAACTAGTTAACATCACGATTGGATAACTTTTTTTGATCAGTTAACAAGATTTTTAGTTGATAACTAGTTAACAAAATTAGTTATCTCGTTATCAAATTAGTTAATTAGTTAACACACATTTTTTGTTGTTAACTAGTTAACAATGTTTTTTAACTGATAACAAGTTAACATGGTTTTCACCTGATAACTAGTTAACATCGTTTTTTACTAGATAACTAGTTAACATAACTAGATAACGAATAATCATATAATCAAAATTTTAACGAGATTTTTTTTAACAGGTTATCTAACTAGTCATGTTATTTTTTGTTGTTAACCAGTTAACAGTTTTAGGTGATAACTTGTTATTAACATTAGTTAACTAGACTAAGAAAAAAAATGTATGGTTTGTCACCATTTCTCCATAGGATATGAACCCATTATTAACACTGTTTTCAATGTCGGATCGGGCCGGCTGGTCAAACTGGTCCGACCGCGAGCCCGCACTCCCACCGAAAACGGCCTAGCGATCTGCTGACAAGGATTCAAACCGGGCGCCTGACCGATTTAACCCGGAAACCGGCCGGTCCGATCCATAAAAAATCACCCGGTCGGCCCATTGATGTTTTAAAATATTAAAAAAAATCTTAATTATCCGAAATCCATCGCAGATCTGCATCTCCTCACTTTGGTGCAATTAATAGTAGGGGGCTATTTGTTATATTTCAATAGTGCAGGGGCCTCCCGGCCTATTATCCCTTTACTAATTAATATCTTAAATTCTTAAATTTCCATGAAGCTCTACAATTTAAAGTAAGTCCATGAAAATTTAAAAATTTCCAAAGTTACCTGGAAACGGGTCGTTATAGTTTTGAAAGTACATGACCTTGTTTGTGTAGAATTTGACAAACTTTTCACAATGTGGGATCCATGTATTGTTTAGGTAATTAACCATCTCATGCCAATTCTTTTGAAAATATTTTTCATACACTAAGAAATTTAGCATGTGTACTAACTTACAACACATCTTCCACCATCTGTTACTGATATTTTTTTACAAGCTTCCACCTTTTAATATATTCTTCGCTTTTGTTTCCACGACAACTGAAATGTGTCATGTGCATAACAAATGCATAAAGTGTGGAAATGTCTCCTTAATTGCGCAAGCAACCCTAACTCCGGATTGGTGAGGATAACTTTTGATATTGAATCTTCCTTTACCAACATCTTCAACTTCTCTAGGATCCATTTGTAGTTGTCAATTGACTCATCTTTTATGACAAAATATGCAATACTAATTTTTTTCCCTACATGTGTAATCCCAATCAACTCGACTAGTGGGTAGCCATGTTTATTGGTCACGTATGTTGAATCTAGTAAAATTACATGATGATATGCTTGATACAATTTCACTACCTCTAGATAAGCCATAAAAATATAGGCAAAGGAATCAGATTCAACACTTCGGTAAAAAAAGAACACATACTAGTGTTGGATGGGCAATTCAAACACATGTTTCCTACATGATGATATGCTTGATACAATTTCACTACCTCTAGATAAGTCATAAAAATATAGGCAAAGGAATCAGATTCAACACTTAAAAAAAGAACACATACTAGTGTTGGGTGGGCAATTCAAACATATGTTTCGCGTGATTTCTTCCTACTCTTTCTAATGACCTCAAGTTACATGTAGCATTGTAAATTTGCTTTATGTCTGGTTGAGGCTTTTCACGATGTTGTACATGCATTCCATGTCATATCTTGGATGACTTGGTATAAATATTGATCTTATATATGTTACAATTGATCATCATTAATAACAGTCTGTCGCGTATTTCCATCATGATAAACCATTAGTTGATGATCGTGTGTTCCTCTAGTGATGCTTAGCAAATAGTTTCTAGACCACTCACGATTTAACTTGAACATAAGAGAACATTCACATTTCTTCGTAACTGTATTTTTCCGCACCTCAACTCCTTGATTTCCCTTACTACCTCGATACTTCCCAGTTTTATCACAAGTAATGTAGAAATAAGCTAGACATGTCCCAATCAATATCTTTTTACTCCCATTGACCAAGTTAAACCATTGGTAAATCCAATTGTGTAATCCCAAACAAACGTAATATCATGAGACTCTAAGGTTTCCGCGAAAGTGAAAAAAATGTGATAATTAGTATGATTTCCTACCTGCATATTTGAAGCAAATTTTTTACAAGTGAAAATAGCACTTTGCCCCCTCTACTTTGCCAACTTAACAAATAGCCCTATATAATATAAATTGCTCTTTTTACCCCCTCCTGCTTTGACTAATTTTCCGTTTTTGTCCTTCCATTTCAACTTTCGTATTCTAAACATTAAATCTAGGCACATCCACACACCAACAAAGAGAGATATTGGTGATTGGAGATGAAGAGTTGGTTAGGGAGGTAAATTGGGGAGGTATCATGAAGAGCATGGCGAAATACGAAGGATTTTAAAATTGCACATTTTATTCGTCGATTTCATCCTATCTAATTATATATCTTTGTGTTTCCAATTAAAAAACGCTTATTAAGCTAATACATGACTATTGGAGCAAACGTGGTTTACTTAATGTGCATAAATTAACGTCACAAAGACAAAGGTTAAAATGGAAGGACCAAAATAACAAAGTTGTCGAAGTAGGAGGGGATAAAAAGAGCAATTTATAGTATAGGGGACTATCTGTCAAGTTGCAAAGTATATTATGGAACCTTGATTAATTTATCATGATTCCTTGGAAACCGTGACCAATTTGTCACGGTTTTTTTAAGAACCGTGACCAAATTAGTCATCCACGCTGGAAACCCATTCCTCGAATACCCACCACCTCGGTTCCCTTCTTCTTCTTCCTCTTCCCTCTTCCCTCTCCAGACCCCCTCTTCGATCTTCCTCTTCTTCTTCTTCCCTCTCATCCCTCTCCATCAATCCACCTCTTCTCCTCTTCTCTTCTTCTCCTTGCTTTCCACTGATTCTAATCCACACTTAGCAGCCAACCCTCTTTTTCTCCAATGAAACTGGTCATCGTCGTTGAGTAAAACCGTTGAAGCATGTCGCCTCGAACTACCACCGCGAATCCTCCTTCCGATGTTGACTGCAGCCCAACACTTCCTTCATCCGTCATTGGAGGGAGCTTCCCCCTCCAATCTCCTTCTCCTCGTGTCAACCGCTGACGTCGATCTCCTTCTCCCTCACACCTTGATTGCAGCGCCACCATCTAATACCCTTTCCCCCAAAAAACCCGGGAACGAAAAACCTGCAACTCCCCTCCCCCGCATGGCTTCATTTTTTTCCAATTCTAACTCACCTTAGCTGGTCCATTCTCTTTTTCTCTAGTCATCCGCCGCCGTCACTCCGGTCAACATTTCCCCATCTAGATCCAGGCGACATGACCAAAAGGGCGACCTAATAAATCTAAGTGACCAAGTTGCATAACTGGAAATTAACTATTATAATTGGACATTAAAAACGGGAGTGATTGATTTGTAATAATGAAATTAGTTTAATTGGGACATTTTGTTAACATGTTAATTTTATGGATCATTTTTCATTACGGAAGATGTTGAGGGTCTGGTCCTATAATTCAAGAAATTAACCAATGGGTCACTAAAATTTTCATTAGAACACTTTGGTCACTTGGTTTGTCACGGTTTTTAAAGAAACCATGATTAAAATCTGTTACGTTTTTAATGAAACCGTGATTAAAATCAGTCACGGTTTCGTAACAAACCGTGATAGAAATGTTAGGCACGGTTGATTTGACTCCGTTAACAGTGAATAACTTGGCAATGTCAAGGGCGAGGTAGACGACATTGTAAAGAGACACATACACATGGTTTCGTAGATCAAAGGTGTTCAGACATTGGTATCCTTGTGTCCCTCCTAAATTGGCTTGACTTGAGCCTTACAGGTGATCTGCTGATTTCTGTACTTTGCATAAAAGTCCAAACGGTCGATGATTATGATGAACGGATGGACGGAAGGAGACCAAAGAGATGAGGATCCAAATATGAGCGACATGGAAGAACATTTTATTATCACACTTAATGTCTAAAAGATCATATGTAACTGTATGCTAAATTCAGTAAAAAAATATTGTATGCTAAATATCATGTCTACTTGTATATGTATATGCATATGCGTAATTAGAGGCAAAGGATAAGGCTCCAACCTTTTCCAGGGTTGGAAGTCTTCCAACCTTTTCTCAACCATTAGATCACCTTTTAACTCTTTGACCAATCTAATGGTCTAGATTGTTAAGGGTATTTAGGACATTACACACATAATTTAATTATTATATTTAAATTAAATAATTAATATTTTCCTGGGATCGTCGGTGATTCTCTGGCGGCCGGCCACCGTCGCCGGCGACTTTTCCAGAGACCGGCCGTCGTCGCCGACGACTTTTTCGGCGAGGCTCCGACAATTTTTCTTTCTTTCAATTTTTTCTGTTAACTAGTTAACACTATTTTTTTTACCTGATAACTAGTTAACATCATTTTTTTATAACTAGTTAACATCATGATTTAGATAACTAGTTAACAAAAAGTTTAGTTGAACTAGTTATCAAAATTAGTTAACTAGTTAACACCTTTTTTTGCTGTTAACTAGTTAACAGTGTTTTTTAACTGATAACTAGTTAACATGGTTTTTAAACTGATAAACTAGTTAACAATATTTTTTGTTTGATAACTTGTTAATAGATTTTAACCGGATAACTAGTTAACAAGATTTTTTGTTAATAGGTTATTTTAACTAGTTAACATCATGATTTAGATAACTAGTTTACAAGATTTTTAGTTGATAACTAGTTATCAAAATTAGTTAACTAGATAACTTATCGAGTTAACTAGTTAACATCATGACTAAGATAACTAGTTAACATTTTTTTAAAGATGATAACTAGTTTTTTTTTTTGTCGTGACAGCTCCCGAAAGGGAGGGTCATAGATCGTTGCACCATCCTAACTAAAAAAAAAACAAAGACCTAAAAACCTAAAAAAACTACGGAAAAGGAGAGGAGGTGGGGACCGGGGAGGGAGGGAGCGCAGTGGGTGACAAATAAGAGACTTTGTATCATATACAAAGTCCCGTCCCAGCCGTCAGATCTCCTTCATTCTAATCTAACGGATGAAAATTACTAGTATTAAAGAGGGGCCAAATTACTGTTTTGGTAATTTATTTTTGCCATTCGGCCCCACTATCTAGGTAAAAAAAAGAGGCGGCCCCCCCAATTCTCTCAACCTGAACCACACAATCCCTAACCGCGACATCTTCCCGGCGGCCACTTCACCCGGCGATTTCCTCTCTCCAAACGGCGCGACTTTCCGGTCAGGAGGCTGGTCGCGTGTTGCGGCTGTCGGCGGCGGAACGATATCATTGGCGGCGCCATCTTTCTGGTTTGACGGCGACGACTTCTCTGCATCTCAATCTCTCCCTGTGGTATATGACGGCAACGTCGTGTCTGCATCTCCATCTTCGCCGTAGGTAAGAAAAATGGCTATGAGTTTTGGGCGGTGAACGTCATGTGTATTATTGATTATGATTTCTAGGGTTCATCTTAACTTTCGATTCTCACTTTTAGGTTTCGATAACTGCCACATTCAAGGTCACCTATTTTCTAAGATTCACAAGGATTCCCTAATCCCAATTGTTTTGTGTTGTGTTCCTGAAAAAGACACGATTTTAACAAGCTTGTGATGCAGATTGGGTTTCAATATTTAGTACTTGTATGTATTCAGTACTAGTTTGCGATGAATACTAAATGTGTTTGTATTAATTGGAATTGTTGTGTCGTCATAGGTAATCAACGATCCCACCATCCGCCGGACTCTGATTTTGACTTCCTTCGCTGCCGTAAGCCTAGATTCGCAGCCTTTTTAATTTTCTACCTTGCATGTCACTTTAACAAGATGACCCTATCTCTGGTTTCGCAGACTAAAAAAACAGCGTAGAACGAAGCTCTAATTCAGTCTACGGAGAAGGGTTTAAAGCCGAGACAGGGATTTCAGATTTAATAGGACTTTGCTTGTTTTTGGTTTGCAATCCAGGTCAGTCATTGTTGTTTTTTAATGATTGTGGTGGTTTGTAGCTCAATCATGTTCTACGATTCCCTAATATATAGTCAAATACATGTAGCTGAATTATACTAGTATGCTTATTGTACTATAATTTTTTATTACGGTTTGCAAAGCGATGATTTGGTTCAAAAGTTTTTTGATTTCAATGATACTCAAATCACAATATACATTGTTCACTCACGAATGCATGAATTCAGTGTTCCTGGTAGTTAACCCTAATTCTGGTTAAGTCATTTCAAGTATTCTTACTTTCTTAGAAAGGAAATAGATAGTTAGAGTTGATGTGTTGCCAAATACTTGTTTGATCACTATACTAGTATGCGTCTGTTCTCATTGTTCAAAGTGCCTGCTTCTGAATTTCTTTTTTATCACGCATACGTTTGGACATTAGTACTAGTAAATCTGTTGTACTAGTATCTGCCATGAACTAGTATGTGATTGAAATATATGGTTAATGATTTATGATGATTTGATGTTGTGTCACAGAGTTGAAGTGGGGGTGATTTTTCACAAACATCAGTACAAATGGAGGAGCAGCCAGCAAACTCTAGGTAATGCTGGTAATTATGTTTAATGTTAGTGAGTTTGAACCCTATTGTACATTCCACTCCCGAATATAACAAACCTTTTACTTGATAATTCTGACTACAGGGGTGACGGGGCAATCACTTGTAGGTGTAGCCCCAATAGAATCACTGAGCTAGTTGCAAAGAGTTCTGAGGAGAAGATTACCAGAATCAGCGAGTTGGGGTTTGGAGGCACCACAAGAATTCAAATTACGCGGCTGCCAATAGAGATGAGGAAGTGGATTTTGGCAATATACGACACGAGTTCTCAGTCATTCAGAGTTCGACCGGATATGACACTGAAGATAACTGAAGAAGATGTGCGTAAGGTGTACGATCTGCCGAGGGGTGCAACAACGATAAATCTTGACAAGACATCGAGGCACGATATGGATTCCATGGTTAGGGAGTGCGGACTTAAATATGCCAAGGCGACCAAGAATGAGAGGGTGGAGCTTAAAGATTTGAAGGATCGCATGGACATAGAGGAGGACCTAGAGAAGTGGTGTCAGATGTACGTGTTGTACCTAACTGGCACCGTAATCTGCCCTACGTCAAATCAACAAGCGAGCATGAAGTATGCTAGCCTGCTTAGTAGCGATGCATTGGGGGAGTTGATCGAATACAACTGGTGTGGACACGTTCTAAAGCATATGCATGATGGACTTGTTGATGCCCAAACCAAGAAAACCCTCAACGTTGATCTCCACCTAATCATGGTTAGTATAACTTTACATTGTCCTTTTCTATTACGTTGTGTAATGTTGTTTTTAGTTTATGCACTGCATACTAGTACCTAATATGTACTATGAATTGTAATCAATTGTTGTTTGGTCAGATATGCATGTGTGAAAAGTTTGGTAACGTACCTAGTAGATCTGTTGAAGTTATACCGTTGTGCGGTGAATGGCGTACATCAAATTCAAAGAAAGAGTGGGAGACGATAGAAGCTAAGACCATAAGCTGTAAACCTTTAGGGAAGGAGATCGAATTCCCCGCCTTTCGCCCTGGGACTAAAGTCGATCTTGAAGGTTTAAATGATATTGACGTAAGTCTATATGTCTAACCTAATAATCTCAGTTGGTATGATTGTTGTTTTACAAAAGTTGACTAAAAACTGTTTGTAATTCTTGTGTTTGTAGATTGGTCGGTTGAAGGAGTGGATATTGGGGATTAGGGCTAGCTGCGATGCACAGCTGTCATCTTTGAATGAATTTGTTCGAGCCAAACAAGTCCCAACCGCAGATACACGGGATACTAGTTCTCCAGGGGTGGGTGGTATTGGTATGACCATGGCTGATTCTGCAGTTAAAGAAACTGGAACAGTAGTTCATGATCCAATTACACCATCTGTTGCACAAAGCGTATGTCCCATATATAGTGTTTTGAAATTTAAATTGTCTGGTTATTGCATCAGTCAACATGGAATGAAATAACTATGTAATTGTGCTTACAGGTTGGGGCGAAGCGACGAAAAGAAGTCTGCGTTAGAAGGGCCACAACAAAGACGTATAAAAGTGGGGGCGTTCATACGGCTAGCAAAGGAAAAGAGGAAGCTGTTCCGCCAGTAGTCGTAGAGGTTAGTTAAATTCATGTTGTATAGTTCTGATGCAAACCCTGTAGTAGTTATCTGTTCAAAGGGTTTCTCCCAATTAGGTTACCTAGCCAGTTATTTCACGGGTACATACTAGAATCTGTAACGTACTTGAATGTTAGCAGTACTAGTATGTTGTTCGTGGGTTCTATTATATATCAGATCATTTAACTTGTTCAACCCCATGTGTATGTAATGGGTTTATGTTTTTGGGAATATTTGTGTGTGGTAGCCGATTTCATAGTTTGTGTTATATATGGTATTATTTTACAGTGGTATTCTGTTTTTTGTTGGATTTGTAGGATGACTTTGATGATGAACCTCTGGTCAATCAGTTGAAAAGAAGGAAGACAACAAGACCTAGAGGTGGAAATTCGGATAGAGACCCTCCTCCTGTGGGCGCCTCCAAGAGGATCAGGAAACCATCTGCAGCAATAGTTAGTCCATACACAGCAGAGCGGAAGAGGAATGGGGGAGAACGTGCATTTGAAGTTCGTTCATTTGCAACTGTCGTCCTTCCCCGTGAAGATGATCTTACGGAGGAGATTGAAATTCAGTTAATAGCATTGAAGGAGTATTTCTTGAAGGAAAAAGATGCTGAGTAAGCTTATTGGTTTTGTATATTAGCTTTTGTTAAATTTTCATTCATATGGATTATGATAAGTGTATCAACGTTTTGCAGTGATAAATTGGTGGTGGATTATGGGAAGCCTGGATTTCAGCTCAAAAGGTTCCAACTCACTGAGTTTCTGAAAGGTGCTAGAGTGAGCAGCAACCTGATCGACTGTTACGGTTACTATCTTAACCGGATGGAGGCTGAAAGTGGCGACATCAAGAGATGGATTTTCCCAGTTTCTGTAGCGGTAATCAATGAATCATTGATATCTTTTTTTTTCAATTGATACGTTCTAGTATTTCTAACGTAAGTTTGTAAATGAAATGTTTTGCTACAGACCACCGTGCACAAAAACATTACTTTGGACTGTCTGGAAGCAGGGTCATACGGGGAAGAAGCAACCGACATCATCCACTCTCCGGATTGGATGTCTCGTTATAAAGATATCACTGATTGTGAATTTGTAAGTTTACCTACTTTTTCTTCAAATATAGATACCATATTTGGTAATATAGTACTAGTAGTCAACCTCATAATATGTTTGGTTATTCTATTTGATTGTTTCATTGTGTGTATTGGCAGTGGTTTCTCCCAATACTGCATGAAGAGCATTACCGTATGATCATCGTTGACATTAAGCAGAAGCGGTTCCTATTCTTCGACAGCAAATCAACGGCAGACTTTGAGAGTCGTTGGCAGGAGACGGGTGCTCGAGTGGTGCTGTATATTAGGAGTACTATGTTAAGTTCAAGTCTCAAGTGGATTTCAAAAAGTTCAAGTGGGAGACTATCAAGGGCATAACTCAGCGATCCGGTACAGAATCGTGTGGTGATTACATTCTGAGAATGATGGTTAGGTGGATGGGGAAAGTAGAAACTTGGATGCACAGAAAGTGGAGGGATGAAAAAGAAATCGACCAATTGAGAGAACAAATCACGTTGGACGTGTTCAGCACATCTTGGAACACACAATTCAAGGCAGTAATGGAGGCCGGTATGATTCACTACACTGTTGGTGCGTCGCAGCTTCCATTGCCGAGTTAATTGTTGATTAGGTTTGAATTTTGTTTTTAGACTCTTTAGCAGATTATAAGGTAGTTTGTTTTGATCCTTGAATGGACATGAACTAGTGTGTATGACTAGGGAACATTTGGGAATGTTCAAGTATTCTGCATCGTTTTTACAGAATACTAGTATGCTGTGATTACTGGTTTGGGTTGATATTTAAGTCCAATGAATACTAGTATGGTTTTTATACTAGTATGCACATCATACAGTGAATACTAGTATGCTTTTGCTACTATTAATAGAAATTCTGTATATGATAATACATGGTGTCAGATGTACTGCAACTCCATAAATTACCATTATAAATCTGCAATAATACCAAATAAAAAACCGTGCGTACTGTGTAATGTATAAAATATGTTTGAAATGTAATCTGAAAAATTCATCAACAAATAACATAATTGAAACCAACTGTAGGGAAAAAAATTATTTCTTTCGAACTACGCATTGCCCTCAGACTCCATGGCAGTTTGGCGACGTACTCTGGCCTGTCGTTTGTGTGCACTTTTCTCTCTTTCCATCTGTTGTGTCGACTTAAGCCTCTTTGTAGATTTGTTTACATTTGTCTTTTCCTTTAGCCCTTTGGGAATCCTACGTCCATCACTTGGAGGAGTTGCTTGTGCTCCTGGTGGAAAAGAAAGTTTAAGTAGAATACATAAATCGCTTAACCAATAACAAACTATAACGGTAGAATTGTGTGTAACCTGTGTGTGTGGATGTCTCGGAAGTGATAGTTGCACCGTGATGCTCTAGAATTACAGCACGAACACGATCTCTACCATCGGACGCAAATTGCTTGGCCATATTTGTCGTCTCCACCAATGGTGCTGACTCCAATGCGATAACGGAAAACATGGACATTAGTTCGTGATACCTAGATACCTCTGAATCAGGATCTGTTTCTCCCCCAAATTGAATGACAAAATCAACTCCTACTTTGGCAGTCTTTCTCCATCGTACTTTAAGGTACTTCGAAGGAATTGTACGTGCATCCTTGTTCTCCCATAACATAACATGATCCATAGTTTTCAGAATGTGGCGGCACAACCAACCATGTGAATCAAAAAGACGGCACGAGCATTTGTAGTCCGCAGTGGCAGGGTTAACAATCACACGTCTCTCATCTAAATGAGTCTGGTTGTCTTCGTCGAACTTGTACCAATCATAAGCTTTAATGTTATTAACAAGAACAGTTGGCATGCTTTTGGGGAAATATCCGATGGAGGCGGCATATTCCTGTTCAAAAAATAAGAAAATGGTCTTCGTGTATATCTGCATTGTTATGGGAAATGGGATAATATTAACAATGGACACTAATTAGGGTATTTTAGTATGAAACAAACAAATATTAGTTTTAAAAAAGAAAAAGTAATCTTGGAATGGTAATCCAACTGCAAGAATTTTAAGATTGAATTTAAAACCAAACTAACCTTTGACGCTTGCTCGATATGTGGGTGGTGTATGTATCTAGATGGAGCTTGTGCAATCTTAGCATGGTAATCCATCTGCAACTCATCAGCCCGCTTCCCTTCCAGTAACCTATTAAATTGCGTGAAGAACTGATGAAGATTGCACTTTGTGCCCAGGAATTTCCTCAGATTACTGTTTAATGTCTCGCTCAATTGAGAGCTCCGCATACCGCACGTGAAATGATTGTTAACCCATGCTGAAGACCATTGTTGACGAAACTTGTGAATGAATTGTAACCAAGGATGGCCAAATTCCCCTTTGCCGGGGAAATGTTTTTCAATTGTCAGCTTCCAGTACCTATCGAACGTGGCTTCATCATCAACATTGTACATTAGGTTCTGAAGGTCCGAAAGTATGCCCTCATACATACTTGTCTTGAGTCTGTCCTTTGCATTTGTGAAAATGTGGAACGTGCACAAGCCATGGTACGTGTTAGGTAGAACAATTCTGATAGCTGCAGCAATGGCCGGCATTGGTCGGTGAAAATTGTCTCTGGGTGCTTATTCTTCATGCATGCCAAGAACGTTTCGAACACCCACTTGAATCCAAGAGTTGTCTCCTCAAACATCAAACAACCAGCAAAGATTACTAACTTCCTGTGATGATTCAAACCAGCGAACAGAGCTGCGTGGTTGAAACAGCCAATCAAACAATTCAGTACTAGTATGTATAAGGAACTAGTAGTTTGATATTTAAGAATTGTTAAACAAAAAAATTGGACAGTATGCACAACTATCTAAACGTGCACATTAGACAAAACATTAAAGGTGTATAAAACTAAGGTAAACAACATTAGTCATACTCAGGAAAAATAAAATATCAAAGAAAAGAATAAAATGTTAAAGAGAGTACAAAACGGAGGTAAAACAAAAGTACAGACGCGCACCTAAAGGACGGTACGTGTTGTTCGTTCTGTATGTGGTATCGAAACTAATCGAATCACCGAAGCAACGGTAGTCAAATTGCATGCGAGTATCAGCCCAAAAAATACTCTCAATGTTGTCTTTATCATCATATTGAAATTCATAGACGAAACCGGGATCGCGAGATGACTCTTTGCGAAACTATTCTTGAAGAAATTTCTCACCACCCTCCTCGACATGGCTAGATCGAAGAGCTCTGACAAAAGACGCGAGATCACTACGTGTAAATCCAAGAGACTCGATCCCTCCACTTAATGCAGCCATCATATCATATGAATCTCTAACACGAATGCCGACAGAATCGTGCATTTTAGCTATTTGTCGATGCGAATCTGAAATTTGACGTTTAGATCTAAAATAACGCCTCATCTGGGGGGGGATCAGGTCATGGGTGTGCTTGAACTCCCACAAACTAATTATGAAACTTCCTTTACTCTCGACAAACTTCACTCTCATCTCTGCCTTGCACCCACATCTGGTCTCATCACGCACTTTGGTTCTGTCTGTTTGATCAAATTTCCCTTTATTCTTCGGATCACGCTCACTGTCCTTCCGGAAACCTGACAAGGAGCAATGGAAGTAGACGTAGTTGACTTCATCTACTTTGTGGCCTTTGCTGTTTACCTTGTTCGACGACCGCCTTCTGGTTTCAAACCCAATGCTATGAGCATAGTCTTTATAAAAGGCATAGGCATCATCAATAGAATCGAACTCCATGACTTTATAGTCAAAGTCAACTTCAGGTACATCTACAAATCGGGAACAAGAAACGAATTAGTTAGATATCACAACAAAAAGTAACCAACATGCGTAATATATATCATTCAGACAACAGGAACAGGAAAACTAGAACGTAAAGCATACTAGTACAGCAAGCATACTAGTACTTTAACGAACAACCGTCTACTTAAAAAAACCTTAACGAAAATAAACTCAACACTAGCCAGCCGCATCAATATTAATGAAAATAATCTACCCTCAAAAACTGAACAACATAACCGAAACTCACAAACTGAACAGGAAAAATAATTTTGGTTTGATTGGATAGAAAACATACCGTAGCCACGTATGGTTCCTGGTTCATCTGACGTCGGGATTGCATCCTGATCTGGTTCAGATGTGGCATCAACATCGGGGAATGATCAATCGGTGAATTATTTAGATCAAACAGAGGTGCGGAAGAAGGTTTGTTTACTTGGGAACTCGAACCGGGTTCATCCATTATAAAACGAGAACTTGAACTTGGGTATGGATTTTAATGATTATGGACTGATTTGTTCAAAAGAATGATAGGGAAGTTTTCTTTATAATAATGGCGTGTACAGCATATGAAGAAGAATATTAGGATTACCTAAAATTGCTAACAAAATATATTCAAACAAATATTGAGGAGGAGATAATTGATCAAATCATTATAATAATGGAAAAAATTAAAATTTGGGCGGGCGACGGAAATTTTGGTAGCAGCGGTTTTTTTTTTTTAAATTAATGGTATTAATTAAATAATATTATTAAATTCAATTAAACAATTAATTAAAAAATGGATAGGAGATCAAGGGCCCAGATTGAACTTTGTATAGGTGACAAAGTTTAGACTTTGTCACCGAAAAAAATCCCGGGGAGGGGGGTTGTTGTCGGCATGGAAGGATAAACCAAAACGTTTGTGCAAATACATATGAATATTGATGAGCTAGTTTGGGACTAATGAAATTAAAGTACAATGAGAACAAACAATACTGCAAATTAAATTTTGTAGTAACAAATGAGTAAATAGTTGATTGGGTTCAATTTGGAAGAGGTTGTAGCCAAATTAAAAATGTGTCAACATAATTACAGGCCTTAATTTTCAATCAAGGATGACAAAGTGGTAATGATTAAGAACCCCTTAATCATCCTTATAAAACCCTTAATTAGTGTTGTAAAATTAAGGAAAATTTAAAGGCTAAACTGATTTGTGCCATTAAAATAGAAATAAAGAATCCCTTGATTAGTACTATAAAATTAAGACAAAATTAAAGAAAAACTTGATTTGTGTTATTAAAATAAAATTAAGAATTCCTTAATTAGTGCGGTGAAATTAAGGAAATTTTTAAAACTAAACATGATTTGTCTGTACAAAACACCATGTCGGAAACGACATAGAACTACGAGAATTCTTCAAAAAAAAGCTCCGTATGAATTAAGATTTTAAGTTTAAAGTGGGCATTAAATATTTTATATTAAAACCAAAGCAATCACCTTGCCAGGAGCGCTAATTTTGGCCATTATTCCAACATTAACTTACCAAAAGATAAATTATTTAACAGTTTGGTGATAAAGTCTCATAATTTAGCTTGTAGGTTAATTTTATCAATTAGTGAAAATTTCCATAATGTCCATAATTTCCTTTCAAATCAGCATGGCTTAGGTTACAAATTCAAAATGGAAATTAATAAATTTATATTCAATTCAAAAAAATCAACGTTACAAATAAGGAGTAATAATT